>KQ996268.1:228458-243734 GCA_001598015.1 Dorcoceras hygrometricum
TTCGGACTTTCCAAGTGGTTACCATTTGTCAAGTGGATAAGTCCGAGGTCTTGGTTGTACTGATTAGTCTTCACGACTCGAAACGTCATTGAGACTCTACATGATAGGCGTCTCACTTTGACCCGTTTGCCGACTCACTTGGGGTCATAAGGCGTCGGGATTGGGTGAGACCCCGATGCATGTAGGAGTCGATGCATCGTTGTCGAGGATTCATCGCTCGCAGACATGCGTGGATATCCTATTCTATCTGAGGGGATAATAGTGTATAAATCTCTGGCCAGAGTACTAGAAGTGTTTTAGGTAAATGTGTTTACCTAGTTACACTCGCGATGTCACTATTCGATCTCCAAGATGTATGCATAGCTATCGGATCTATAGCGACTCTCGATTTACCAATGGTCGTTGATCTGATCGGAATATATGGATTGAAAGGACCGTACTGTACGCTAACCACGACCGACTGGTTCTTGCAGGCACTATCAGTGATACCTAGGGGATCATGGGGCGATGTTGCTAGACGCTTTACCATGATCCGTTGGGCAAGTCCGGAATTGTGATTCCAGAGCCACAATGGTTGTGGGGCCACGGCTAGCTGTATCCCTGAACCATTGAGGATCACACAAGTACTAGATTCGAGATTCCCGCACGGATACTCAGCTCAATGTGTTGAGCACGAGAAGAGGATTTCGGGAAGTGCGACTTTCTAAAAGTCAACAGGGGTCAAACCGGGGTTTCCCGCTGTTGAGGGGCAAAACGGTCTTTTTGCACTGGGGTTCTCAAAAATGGTTTTTCAGATCATATTATTCAGTTTCGGAAACTGAGTCGATCGGTCCGATCTGATTGGCGATCGGAGTTACGATGAAGTCTCGGTGGTGGAGATGAACTGAATGTTCATTGTTGGACCCGGGCCCGTTGGGCCGGTCCAAGTCCAACACTTAATCTATTTGATTACAAAAAAACTCTCTCAACACAACCTAACCCTAGACACAAAGTAGCCGCCTCCCCTCCTCTCTACACACGCCTCCCCTCCTCTCTACACACGCCGCCGCCGCCGTCGCCTCGAGTCGCCGGAATCCGTTCCGGCCGATTCGACGAGGAGAATCCGTTCGTGCAGAATTCGTCAGTCCTTCTAGTGCAGGCTGACGAAGGAGTCTCGGTTCTGGTCGTGGACCGGATTGGCGTTATCTACCTCAATCTACCGAGAAGAGTCGGGTTCTTGTAATTCCGGTTGGAGCCAGGCACAAGTGCCAGCAAGGTATTCATTTTGAACGCCCTATGTATGTTGATAAACTGTTATCGTTTTTCGTATTGATCGTCTCCCGGCTTTTATTCTATGTTCTTCCGCTGCCTTGCCGGGGGCGGATCCGGATCCCCAACACAGGCCACGAGCAGTCAGGTCACGAGCTGGCTGGAATCAATCAGGAGTTCAGAACAGCATTTCATGAAAGCATGAGTCTGTTCAAGGCACCGATCCCCTATTATAATACCGATAGTTTGGACATTCGGAAAAGACTCAATCTTATGCATTTCCCTGTTGCCTTTTGCACTGTATTTGCCTTCTGTTTTCCCAACGTACAATTCTCGACTCAAAAACAAAGTTCAAATGTTTATTTTTTTCGTCGAAATTACTCAGTGTGGTGCTACACTTCGTAATTCATAGGTCGTTATATCTTAGGGACGATTGTCGGAACGAGAGCACTATACTCGGGCAAATTCGTCTTGCGGAAAGAGGACTTTCCTGACCTCAACCAACTTGCTATCGTGAACTGTTATTTGACAGTTTAGAGCATAATATGTTGAAGACATATTAGAACACCAAACATAGAACTGTACTAAAGATTGTGTTTTCATGAAGCATGGTCGAGTAGTAGACCATGGTTGTTGATAAACTACACGAGACTAGATATCTTGTGCATGAATTGAGTTGGTTGTTTATCTATCTGAGAGTAGTTTTTGACATAGTCAGACCATAAAAGTTTAGATATTTATTCACCGATCTGATCTAAAAATGAGAGAGAGGTGTTGAATGGATCTTTTGAAAGATTATGACTATGAAATCCAAGACCAACTAGTCAAAGTGAATGTGTTCGTTGATGCTTTGAATAACAAAGTTTCAGATGCTACATTATCCTCAATCTATATTTCGAAGTTACATGAGTATATTTTGTAATACCCCAAACCATTAATAGGAAAAACAAGAAATGAAGTCCAAAAATAAGTAGCTTGGGCTCCCAGGTGTTCAGGAAGTGGCGCTCCCACAACCAAGTCTCGGGGAAAAACAATACAATTAAACACATGCATTGATCCTGCACCGTGAGCTTCATGTTAAGCAGAGAGGTAGGAATAATTTCTGTAATTGCATTACAACAATTTATAGGTTCATAATTTGAAGTTGGGGTCTTAAGAGAACTTTTAGATTATTGTGTTGGATTTGATTTGACTTTTAAATAACTAAACTTTGTTAAGAAAAGGGGAGATACACATGTTTTACTGAAATTGGTCAAGAATTTGATTATGTACAGATTTATGTACATGTATGTATGACGTATATTCGAATTCGAATTCGAGGAATTATGAGTTGAGAATTTCGATCTGGTGTTCAAAAAAAGTTATAGGTCTTTGTCTTTACTTCGGATGTAAACAAACTATAAAAATTTTCCGACCTTCATGCCGGAAATTTTGTTATTCCCAAATCCTATTTTATTTATTTGAAAACTATTCTAAAACATTTTACCCACATATGCTATTTATATTATATAATTCCGTTAGATGATTCGAATGACGGCTTCACACATATCATTCCGATCTCATCAACTTCGAGGAAATTGGACTTTAAGAATGAAAATGTGGTGGCATTTTTTCCAAACGGCACAATTGTAACATTGTAATCCTGGTTTGCCATTTAACTACTCTTTGTAACCACTCCCACCAACCGAAGGTATTTCAATGAAACTATTGCAGTATATCTACGATTAAATAATTTTCTTTGTGGATCTTCGAACCTGGGAAATTCCTCACTGAAAATCGACAACCGTACATTAAGGATAAAGCATGTCGTCTATGTTGGAGACACGAATTAAGGCGTTTAAGACGAAATATAAACTTGCTAAATTGAGATGTCCAGTTACTGCTGACAAGTCAGAAATCGAAGTATCTCTCAAGGAGAATAACCAGATGTGGCGGAAAATACAACTTTATTCTGTATGGAAAGAAAACTAAAAGGGAAAAGGTTATCAATCCAAGGAACGACTGTAAGTGAATGGGTCAATTTTTCCATTTGCCATTGGCACCATAAATGAAAAAGTCAATAGCCCTAACCCTTCTGTCTTAGTCAATCATTTCCTGACTCCGTCGCTCTTACGGTCAACGAGAAACTGAAAAAATAGATAGTAATGTCTACCATTTCAACATGTGACATGAAAATATGTTTATTATATTATACCCAGCATATAAATCTTTATGAAATTTACCTTTCATAACAGAAAATTGAAATTATTATCGTTCTATATCTTTTTATGCTTAATACTAACCTTTCGGACCAAATTAATAAATTAATGATTTTTTTATTTTTTTTATGACATGACCATCTAAAAATTAATAATAATACATGAAAAGAAAAAGATAATAGTTTTCATAGAATTCAAAAGACAGGATAAAAGATTAACAAAGTACTAATATCTGTTTAGTAACTTTTATTAAACAAATAAAAATAATGCACAATTTTAAGGTGACACTTTTGAAATTTGCAACACAGCATGAATAACATTATCCGTATAAGCGCACATCACGAAAAGGGTTAATAAAACGTCATTCAACTTCCAACTGATCTTCATGTGACAATAGCAAGTTTGCTTTGGCATCAAAACTCAATCTAGGCATAAGATGACAGCTAAGTGCGTCTCAAATGTTATAAATCATAGCACCAACCGAATGGAAACTCACCCCGCACGATAACAATGGCAGCACACTACAAAATGAGCCAAGTAGCTCGTAAGCTACTCGCAAGTAGTTCGGTCAAAGCTCGACTCGAACTCGGTTTGATCGAGCTCGAGTCGAGTTCGCGTAACTCGATTTTTTGCTCGAGTCGAGTTCGAGTATTTATATTTCTTGTCTTGAGCTACTCGAACTATAAGATATTTTTATTAATTTTTTATATATTTATATTTTTTCTAAATCTATGTACATGTTTTGTAAACCTAACCGAAGAGCAAGCTCGCCGCATAAGCTGTATTTGGAATCGTCCCCTCTCCCTTCGCCCTAGCTATGCACCTCAGCCGTCGATTCACCGCCGTGGTCGGGGAAACTATAAAATTGAAGCTAGAAATTGATAGAACTCGACCTTAGCTTCATTTTCATTCTCAATTTCTGGTAGATTGTGACTTAGTTCGACCCGTCGATCACTTCTCCTCGCGAGAGCTTTGTGTGCTGTACCTTGCGATTTTTCGGGTAAGTTCCAGTTCCATTAGCTGACACGTAAAAATGATGATTTTAGCCTTCTCTTTCTTTAATCTGAATCTCTGGTTTCTGCAATATATCTATTTGGGGATATACTTCGGTGCATTTAACATTTTTTCTCAGGTTTTTTGTTTTCAATTTAGCCTTCACTTTGCTGATTGATTCATAACTTTCAGTTCTTTATGATGTCAGGTTTGCTAATCTCTTTAATCGTTTTGAAGTAAAACAGGAAAATACTGTATTTCAGGTGATTGTGAGCTTTTATTTTAATGAAATTTAGATTAGAAACATATCAGCGGGTAGAAAATATGAAGAGTACCAATGATGCACTACAGATAATGGAAACATTTGAAAGCTGAGGCGGAGTATCTGTATTGAAAAATAAATAGAACACCACGCTATTATCATTCAGGACTAAATGCAACTGTTTACAAACTCAGAGGCTTTATAGCATTTCTTGCTCATTGCATGTCAACCCATTCCACTAACGCAAGATACTCAGCAAATAGATATTATTCAGGAAACCCAATCAAATGATTACCCACAAAATGGAAATCATAAAGATAATAATAGACTCATATACAACCACAATTCAGTACAGTTTTTTGTAGGATATGTTTGTAAATGCTCAGTAGTTATCATCCTCTGTCATTATGTCACTGCTGTTGCTGCTCAAATTTATTTTTACATAAATTATCTATAATTTTATCAACTAACATTTGCTCATCAAAATTTGATGTTCTATACAATCCGCGATCACTGGCAATATTGAGTTTTCGCTAGTCTTTAATATGTGATTTATTTGATTATTCTAAAAGCATGCTCTCAGTTCTGTAATCACTAATCTTTCCTTTCACAGATTGTTGGTCTGAACTGTACAAGCAACAGGAACATATTTTTACATATTCAATTCAATCAATAAGTTTTTACGGTAAATTCAAGCTCCATAGATTTTATATTTTCAGAATTTAACTCCATCTGATTTATTTTGCAGAACGAGCCGAAAATAAAAGAAATTGAACTTCAAATTACTTGATTCTGGAGATGCTGAGAATGGGTTTGGTTTATTCACTTCTCTAGTATTTGTTATTAGCTTTAAAGGAAGATGATATGAGTTGGAATTGGACATGAATGTTAAAATATCGTCCATTTTTCTGCTGCGAGTTCAATCTGGTGACAAGGACAGCAGAATTTGAAACTTACATGTATTTAAATTCCTTGACTGAAATATCTCATTCTTATTTGGATTGTAAGGCACTGGATTACACTTGTTTGTAGCAGTTTCCACCTGCCTTGAGTGTGGATTACACTTGTCTGGTAAGTGCCGAATTTTGGTAAGTGCCGAATTTGGGTTGATGTGATTGAATTAGAAAAATATTTTCAAATTGCATGAACTTTTGTCAACCCTCTCACCCTCTCAACATAGCTCACATATTTTATTTATATTTCTAACTTTCCAAAACTATAATATTCATTGCAGGCCACGAAACTGTTGAAGACTTCTTTACAATCCAAGAAGTTATGAGGAATGTCTGCGGAAAAATTTGCTGAAAAATTGGATATAATTACTTTCTATTTGTATTTTGGATCATGATTTTACTTGAATTCTTCCACTGCGAGTATATTCTCAAATTATGTATATTTCTACTTAAATTCAAATTCTCATGTTCTAGATAAATTCAAATTCCCATAAAATTCTCGAGCTTTTCGAGCTCGAGTTCAAGTAACTCGATATGTTAACGAGAAGAGTTCAAGTTTCAAAATGAGTACTCCACGAGCTCGAGTAGTGAAAAAAAATCTCGAGTCGAGCTCACGATACTCGGGCTCGACTCGACTCGTTTGCACCCCTCTAGCACACACTAATTGCGCCACTCGGAAGCAACAAAGAGCACAAGCATAAACTCGCTTAAAAATATTTGATTGGTAAAACAAGCCATTGGTTCAGGTAAAAATCTTGGACAGTATAAAACAAGAATACTAAGGCACTTGGAAGTTGACTTGGCACTGGAAAGAAACAAAATAGGAAACAGACTTATCATTCTTCAACAAAATTGTCAAAAAAGGAGAACTAAATTGAAGCTATCTCAGTACTTGATAGAGGCAATAACATCAAGTTGGGAACCAAGCTTCTCTTCTGCGACCTTCTCGGCTTTGAGCCTCAGTTTTGTCAGCTGCTTCTTTCTCTCGTACGTTGCCTGAGCTCTGTCTTTCCTCTTCTTCTCCAATTCCTATTGTAAACAAAGCCTTTTTTGTTCAGAAAGTCGAGAGACGTTGAACTTTTTTTAAAAAAATGATGCATGAAAATTTTCTGCAAACTTTGATAGCAGAAACCAATGGACCTTGATTTATATTATACAGTATGACAATATGGAAATGACAGTAGAAAACATAACGATAAAAGATCAACAAGAAATATCTGTTAGCACAAAAAAACACCGTAGGTGCCACTTCAGAAATCTGAAGTATTGGAACAAATCAAAATCATTATCAAAAAATTCTAAAAACGTATCAATATGAAATGTACCAGCTTGAATAATGACAATGATAAGACTTGTAAAGAAACAAAATAGATTGTTAGAAAGACCCAGATATTGTAAACAACAAAATAAAAGGAAAAATGTCAGAAGAGTAAATTATCATTTGACTGACCCGAATAATGTCATAATGGTTCCATCCAACCTCTGATGAGAGCCTGCCGAGCAAACAATATTTGTGACCAGCTTGAAGCCTCAACACTCTGGTCATCACAAGGCCAGTTAATAGAAATATAGAGCACAAATTGGTTGGTAACCAAAAACCACAGATACAAAAAAAATAAGTGTTGACTCACTTGAGAGCATCAGGAATAACCATCCTCTTCGTCTTGTCATATGGTGGTGGTACACCCTCATACACCTTCAATCGTGCTAGTGCAGCAGCTCCTCGCTTAGTTTTGTGTGGAATCATCCTTTATACAATACATAATCATTTAGTGTATAAACACAGACAACAATCTAGTCGGAAAACAAAGTAAGAAAAACCGAAAGCACCTGATTCCTACCAATTGAAAACAGTGTACAGGAGAAAGCTAAGAAGAGATGAATAAAACCATTTAAATGCAACAACTGACAAATACGAACATGTACAGAAATACAACTTCAAGAGACATACAATGGCAGCACCTTACTAGTTGGGAAAACAAGTTGGTCGCCCACTAAGATATTAAGCCTGAATTAACATTATCTAAACATAAAAATTAAAACCATCAGATAGCAGGAATTTACCATCTTCAACTTCAAATCTACTGATTAGTTGTCAATATACCAAACAATAACCCCAACTATAATAAATTTCCGACCTACATATAATATGCAACTAACAATCCAGAATAACAAAAAAAAGCAAAAATTAGTAAGTCAGCCAAAGATCAAATATAAATATTCTCTGAAATATTCAAGTGACATTTTCAACAGAGATCATGTTAATTGGGTTAGAATCTTGGAGACTTAAACAAAAGCGGATAGGGCATTAATAATATTAAATCAATAATGAATCATCTCCTCGGTAACACAAGTAAAAGCATATACAGCTTGTGTAAACAAATTCAACACGCGAGGAGAAAATTTCAAATATTCGAAATATAAAGCCCGGGGATAAACCATATTCCTACCTGCAGAGATTAACTCAAACTGACTCAGACAAAAGAAAATTCAGAAATTTGAAGCAAAAAAAATATGAACAGATCATTGTCTAAGCTTCAAAAGTAAGCACAATAATTCAAATCAAGTTGAGGTTCCTATTGCCAGTAAAAATTTCAATCACCTGGAAAGACCAAGAAATCATGATATCATATCGACTGCTGATTGAGAAACAATTATTAACATCTAATTCGAAAACACAGACACAATATCCACAATATGGTACTACAGCTGCACGCAACTAAATGCAGCAAGATACAAACTAGTCCAGAAAACACCCTTCTCTCAAAAACAAATCATCGAAACACTATCAGAAGAATCATCAACTCACATTCCCCAACACGAAGAAATCAAACTCAAATACAAAAAAGAAAAAAGAAACATCAACTCATACCCACGTATTGTCCGCCACAGAATCTTTGACGGAGCCCTGAAATGAATCGGCCCATGAGATGGCTTCGTGTTCATGCGCTTACGGAGGAACCGCAAGTACTTCATCTTCTGCCTCACAAGCCCACCAGAGAGGCAGATTTCCTCGCAGCGAACCACGACTACCTTTTGCCCATTCAGGAGTTCTTTGGCCAGAATTGAAGCCAAACGGCCCAGCATGTGGTGCCTCGCATCTACCACCACTCTCTTTGCGCAGATCCCTGAACCTGACACCATTCTCCCTCTCTCGTTCTCTACAGAGGCGGGGCAACCGTGACGAACGTGAACTAGGGTTTTTATCGGTGTTTTTATAGGGTCATTTGTACAGGGTTAGAACTGGACACGGTCGGACTGGGCCGGTTCCAGGCCTGGCCCGTTTCTCGGGTTTGATAAATCTCAAATCCGGGCCCTTAAACGTTCTACACAGTTATGGGTCGGTTATAGACCCGCAGATCCAGGCCGGTTTCCGGGCGTGTTTTTTAATTTTTTTAAAAAAATGAAACGAATAATTTTAAACAAATTGGGTTTTTTAAAGAAATAAATAAGTTTGAAAATTAATTATAAACATTTGAATTTGGGTTGAATTTGAGTTTGAATTTGAATTTGGATTTATATTTAGATTTTATTTTGAATTTAAATTGAATGAAACACGAAATACAAAGAAAATTTACACGGAAAAAAATTGCATTTGAATTAGAATCAGATTTGCATTTAGACTTAGATTTATAAAAGATTTGATTTCGTCTTTGTATTAGATTCATTCGAATTAGAATTGAATTTCAAAATTTAAGTTGAAAAAAATAATCATTCTCTTCATTTTTGAAATTCGAATTTGAGTTGGTTGAATATTTACGAAGTGATGTCTCTATATTTAAATGATTTTCATGGTCCAGTGGTAAGTAGACAACGATTCCTGTTGATTGTGAAATTTGTTTGGTTGAATATTTACGAAGTGAAATATACGAGATATGAAATTTGGCATAGAACGATTGAGATTAAGTTATCTACATAATCAATTGAGATTAAGTTATTACACAATGAGAGATACCGCAATATTCGTCCAATGTATACTAATATTGATAATGATTTGAAAGAATACTTCTATTTTGGATGTGCAAAAGACACGAATGTGCTTCATGTCGACGTTGAACCCAGTATTACTGGTATTCTGAAGTTGGGACGGATATGGCTCTTGATTTTGTTGGAACCGATTGTGTGGTCCTTGTTGATACGGGGATAGGCCTTTGGATGATAGAAGTGTGGGTAATGAATAAAAATTTTCACCTCTGTCGTTGAGTTAACTTTACATGAAAGATATAATGGTGCTGGAGGATATCAAGTTTTCTAACTGGGCCGCCTGGAGTATAATGTCCAAAACATTGAACATACTTACATCGTGGATCTGGAATTCAAGAGACACACATGCAACAAAATTTGATATTGAAATAATTCCATATTCTTGTTCATTCTTGTTCAATTGCAGCGAGTTTCCTGTATACTATTTATTTTTATTCAGTGTGCTTAGAATAATTTTTGCTTTGTTATGGTCAATATTGTATGCGGAGCCAATTTATCCAGTTCCGGATAAAAATGAGCTAATGACATTATAGTTCTACCACCTGTTGTGAAGATGAGACAATGAAGAAAAGAATAAAATAGACTTCCTTACATTGGTGAATTTAGTAAAATATGAAATTAGGATGTTTGTAATTGAATAAATTGTAATTTGAGTTGAGATTTCAATTTCTCTTGAGCTTTAAGCTGGGTTTGTGTTGAGTTTGGGTGGAGTTTATAATCTGGGTTCTGTTTCGGATCGAGTGAGGGTTAAGTTTGGGTCGGGTTATGCTCGAGTTTGTTTGAGTTAGGAGTTTTGGGTCGAATGGGTCGAGTGTTGTTAGTTCGTGGTATGGGGTTAAGGGTTTAGGTGTTTAGGTTTTGGTGTTTGGTGTTTAGAGTTTAGGGTTATTGAAACGACTCCTCTCACTGAAATATTTTCCATTAAATAAGAGTGTTAGGAAAAAATTTATGGTTTTGGTGATAACAAAAGTTAAGTTAAATCTGGATAATCAGACGCAATTTGTAGTAGTTGTGAATCCAGACGACAGGCTTATCCAGACGGTGGCTACAGTAAATCAGTTGTGGGGTGAAACCAGTCGTTAGGTGGAGTGGTCAATCAGTCGATGGGTTATCCAGACGAGAGCTACAGTGAATCAGTCTTGGTATCGAATCAGTTGCAAGCTACAATGGATTGCTTAACCAGACGCAAGCTACAGTGGTTCGTATTATCAGACGCAAGTATTTGAGTGTTAGCGTATTATGATAAAGATTGCAAAACGACAGCGTTTGAATAAGTTGGAACGACAGCGTATTGGAACCAGTCGAGAGCTACAATAATTTGTGAATCCAGTCGTTGTTATGATACCAGATGCAGTAATCCAGACGTTGGAGTGTTTATTGATGTATAGCGTAAACTACGTCGTTTTGATAAACGACAGCGTTTGGGTTAACGCTAAAAATCAGACGGTGGATTTTGAAAGGAAACCAGTCGTTGCACTCTCAAGCATATTTCAGTCGCAACATGTTATTCAAAGATGAAGTAATTTCAGGCGCAAGCGATAAAGAAATTCAAATACGATCGATTACTCAATTGGAAATGATTAACAGAATCGTACAATTGCCTGGAATTTAGGAGACAACGTCGGTACTATTTTGGATAAATAGTACATATTTTCAGAGGTTGTTACACGGTTATTACACAGATATGGAAATCGACAAATTAGCTCTGACATTGTGCAATTTACCTTGTAGTGGAGCAGAGAATACGGTTACGAGATTATCAGAATTCAAAAAGGGGATTTTATTTCCTTTGGAGATTTTTAATGACCGTTGAGGACGAAGACTATAAATAGCAAGCGTTTTGAATTGAAGAACACAACTCTCGCTCTTGCTATTGCTGAAACTCTGCCGAATTATTATTGAGCCATCCCTTGTTGAAGTTATTCAAAAAGCTCAAAGACTCGAAGAACTTTCCCGTTGATCTTCAGAGAAAAATATCTTCGATTTATCCTCTGGTTCACATTGTTGAATCGTGTCGCTCTTGCTATTGCTGAAACTCTGCCGAATTATTATTGAGCCATCCCTTGTTGAAGTTATTCAAAAAGCTCAAAGACTCGAAGAACTTTCCCGTTGATCTTCAGAGAAAAATATCTTCGATTTATCCTCTGGTTCACATTGTTGAATCGTGTTTCTTTGTTTAGAAACCAGAGGATTTTACAGCACTCACATACGTGTATTCATTGTTGTAATCATTTGATTGAGTCTGTAACAAACGTGCTCTCAGGGCCGTTTGAAAATATTTCAAAGTGTTGTAAACCAGCAGCTGCGTCTGCGTGGAAGTTTGTGGAGTTGCTAGGAGTTCATACAAGTGAGGCTTGTGTGATCGGGTGTCTGCAGAAGGACTGTGTACATCAAATCTTCTAGTGATACCTTCCTGAAAAGGAAGAAGGGGAGACGTAGGATATTTATATCCGAACTTCCAGAAACAAATTCTGAGCCCTACTCTTTACTTTACGCATTTATTTATTATTCACTGTTCACAAATTAATCGGCTTCATTCCGCACTTTTTAGTTAGCCAAGAGATTTGAACTTAACTGAGATACCTCAAGTTTGGTAACTCGAACTTGAGTTAAGCAGCGCATGTAAAACGTTTTGAAAAGAATTTGAAATAGAAAAATTGAAGGAGTTCATTCAACCCCCCCACCCCCTTCTGAACTCATGTACTTGTTTTGATCCTATTTTTGGGACCATCAATTGGTATCAGAGCAGGCGCATCTCAGTTATTGAACAGCTATTACTTGTGCGTTATATTATCTCAATATGTCGATCTCTCACAACAAGATTCCCATGTTTTCCAGAGAAGATTATGACGATTGGAAGATACGCATGCAAGCGCATCTGGCTGCTATGGATGAAGAAATATGGACTGTTATCACTGAAGGGCCATTGAAGATAATGAAGACCAATCTGGCGGTTGCTGTAACAAATGGCGAGCCTCGGTATCTTGAGAAAGCCAGACATGAATATACAAATGATGACAAGAAGAAAGCAAACCTAGACAATGTGGCCAGGGACATCCTATACAAGACGCTGGACAAGGACAAAAACATGTTCAGCAAAATAAAAACATGTGCCACAGCCAAAGACATCTGGGAAAAGCTGGTCCTGATATGTGAGGGAAGCGACGAGACAAAAGAGAACAAGTTGATCGTCGCTCAACAGAAGTATGAGTCCATCAAGATGAAAGACGGCGAAAAAATGACTGAATTTGACGAGCGCTTCAGTGCAGTTGTCATCGAGTTGAACAGCCTTGGAAAAGAGTACAGCAACAGAGAGCTAGCACTGAAAGTCATGAGAGCGTTACCCAAGGAGTGGGACGTGAAGACCATGGCGATGAGGGAGTCGAAGGACCTGAACAAGCTGGAACTCATGATCTGTTCGAAAATCTGAAGGCATACGAATTTGGATTGGAGACAAGATCAGAAGCTGGTCCCTCAACCTCCCAGCCGACAAAAGCATTGGCAGCTACAACAATCGAACAGTGCTCTCCTAGCACAAGAAAAACCGCTGATCAACTCAGTGATGACGTCATGTCCCTCTTCGTTAAGAAGTTTGGGAAATTCATGAGAAGATCTTTCAACCCTTCCTCTCCTCACAGTAACTTTCATAAATCTGATAAAGTAAGTACTGATATGAAATGTTTTAACTGTGATCGTCCAGGTCACTTTGCAGCTGATTGCAATAGGCCAAGGAAGGAGGACAGATCCAGAGATGACAAGAGATCAGCTGATAGATACAAGCGAGACGACAAGAGAGCTGATGATCGATATAAGAAGGAGGATCGATATAACAGAGATGAAAAGAATGATGAAAGAGCTGTTGAGAGATCCAAGGAGCGATCCAAGGATAGGAGGATGAGAACAAGACCTGACAGAAGGCCAAATAGAAAGAATGACAGGAAGGTGCTGATGGCAGAAGAGAGCACCAAAAGCTGGGCAGATACTGATTCAGACTCTTCCTCCAGCAGCAGCTCCTCATCAAGTGACAGTGAACAGGAGGAAGTTCATTGCCTTATGGCTGATCAAACTTCGGACGATGAGGTATTCGATTTCTCAAACATTGAATTTACACGTGAGGATCTAGTTCAGGCACTGAACGATATGGTCCATGAGTACAAGAGCTTATCTCACACATTTGAGGAAATCAAGGCCGAAAACGCAAGTCTGAAAAATAGTTCAGCAGAATCGAGTTCTGACGAGCTTGAAGATACTGACAGTTTAAAGACTGAGTTGAGTAAGCTGAGAATGGAGAATGAATTGTTGAGAAGTGAGACCAGTGAGCTCAAAGAAAAAGTTGAAAAATTAATTAACGAAATGAGCTCCTGGAACAAGTCTTCTCGTGCTCTTCACAAGCTGCAAGAAATCCGAAAGTCAGTGCATGATAGAACTGGCTTGGGTTTCAGCAGTAGTGAAAGCGATGAAGGAGAGACAAGTACTCAATCACAATCAGCATATGACAAGTTCAATAAAATGAGCTTTGTCAAAGCAATGTGATATATGACTGTTTTGAGTCGATAACATTTGATGACCAGAACTCTCCAAAGCTGAACGATAATGGAAAAGCTGGTATCGACTTTTAAAAACCTGAGAACCCCAAGCCAAGCTGGCTAAAGAACAAATTGGACAAAGATAAAGCGAAAGCTGGTCGAAAGCCATTTGTTCCTAACCAGCCATGGCGTAGTTCAACGAAGGTAAAATCTGGTTGGACAAAGAATCAGCCGAGGAGAGATCTATATGGTCAACATATGAAATCAAAACTCAATAGATCTCACTGTAATTATGCACAGACCCTTAAGGATACTTATACTGGAAAAACTGTTAAGGTAATTCAAGTATGGGTCCCGAAAGGGGTAATCCAATCAGGACCCAAGTAAAATTGGGTACCAAAATTTGTTTGTATGATTGCAGGGTAACAGGTACAAAGCTACTGAAGACGCAATTATTTGGTACCTGGACAGTGGGTGTGCTCAACATATGACAGGAAACCCAAAGCTGTTGACAGATGTTGTTCCACACAAAGGAGTGAAAATAGTCTTTGGTGATAATGCACACGGTAACACTGTGGGTAAGGGTAAGATTACCCATGGTAACATCTCTATCTCTGATATTTTGGTTGTTGATAACCTCAGTTATAATTTGATTAGTATCAGTCAACTATGTGACAAAGGTTAAATAATTAACTTTCAACAACACACGTGCACAGTTCAGAACTCAAATGGTCTGACTGTATTGGTGGGTAAAAGATCGGGGAATACCTACGTTATCGATTGGTCAGAGCAGTTGAAGTCTGAACAGCTGACTCTTCCAAGAGTTGGCTGTGGCATAAACGAATGAACCATCTAAACTTTAAAACACTTGCTAAGTTGAGTGAGCATGATATGATTTCTGGTATGCCCAAATTAAAATTTTCTAAGGATAAGATCTGTGCAGCTTGGCAGCTTGGTAAGCACATTAAATCGACTTTCAAAAATAAAGGCAGAAAACGTTATTCCCGTTGCCTTGATCTTTTACATATGGATCTTTTTGGTCCTATTTCAGTAACAAGATTAGGGGGAACGTCCTACACCGTTGTTGTTGTTGATGATTTTTCAAAATATAC
>KQ996268.1:244547-264413 GCA_001598015.1 Dorcoceras hygrometricum
CTTCAAGTCATTTTCAGCTGCAAGCCTACATGACTTGTGTTCACGTCTGGAGTCAACAAGTCTTGAAGAATCAGACGACGATGTGCCACAAAGAAAATCAGCTGAAGAAGAACAACCAGCAGTGGTCACAACGCATAACAATGTTCAACAAGATCTGACAGGTAATCCAATAGTTATTGATTTAACTAACGTGGATCAGCTGCAGGATCAAATTGTCCCAAGTGTACCAGCTGCTGGAAGTGTTGCGACAAATATACAACCAGACGACAATCTGTCAGATGCTGCGCAAACGAACAATGAGAAACCAGACGTAGTGCAAGCAGTCGCAAGCACTTCAAGACCAACGACTGGTGTACCAGCTGCAAGCACAGACTTTCAATTGATATCGTCATTACCAGCTGGACAACCAGACGCGAGCATATCATATCACCCGGTTTTAAGACCAGCGTCTGGACAACCAGTCGCAAGCGATTCTCTATTGGTCTCAAGACCAACGCCTGAACAAACATCTGCAAGCATGTCTTCACCAACGTCTGGACAACCAGTCGCAAGCACATCTCACCAACTGGAAGCAGACGCACAAGCCAACAATGCTCAACATCAAATGGCATCTGCTTATCCAGCCGTTGCAAACAATCCAGCAGTACAGGGGGAACAAAGAGCAAATCCAATTAGACTTGATCTCCGGTGGAATAAAAATCATCCACCCGAGCAAGACATAGGTAATTTTGAATCCCCTGTTCGCACACGAGGCCAGCTATCTCATGATCACTTTGATGCTGCATTTCTGTCGCATATAGAACCTAAGCAGATAGATGAAGACTTAGCTGACCCAAGTTGGATAGATGCTATGCAAGAAGAACTAAATCAGTTTAAGCGCAATAAAGTCTGGCAACTTGTACCTAGACCTAAGAATCATTCAGTTATAGGAACTCGATGGGTCTTTAGGAATAAACTGAATGAAGATGGCGTAGTGACTAGAAACAAAGCTAGGTTGGTAGCACAAGGTTTTAGACAAATGGAAGGTATAGACTTTGACGAGACATTTGCACCAGTAGCAAGATTAGAGGCCATACGCATGTTCCTTGCATATGCTGCATATAAAGACTTCAAAGTCTTTCAAATGGATGTTAAGAGTGCCTTTCTAAATGGCGTCTTGACAGAGGAAGTGTATGTTGCACAACCTCCTGGCTTCATAGATCATACACATCCAAACTTTGTTTACAAACTGGATAAAGCTCTATATGAGTTGAATCAAGCACCCAGAGCTTGGTATGATACACTCACTAAATTTCTACTTGAGCGTCAATTCACTATAGACACAGTAGATAAGACATTGTTTAAGTTCGTTAAAGATGACCATATTCTGTTAGTTCAAATATATGTCGATAAAATTATCTTTGGGTCATCTAACCCCAAGCTGTGCAAAAATTTTTCTAAGTTGATGTAGGACAAGTTCGAGATGAGTATGATGGGGGAGCTGACGTTCTTTTTGGGCTTACAAGTTCGCCAGTTGGAGAATGGTATATTCATCAACCAGACAAAATATACAAAAGAACTGCTGAAGAAATTTGGAATGGAAAATAGTTCAGCAGCAGCGACTCCCATGAGCTCTTCGATCAAGATGGAAAAAGATGAAGCTGGATCTGCCAATGAGGTATCTTTGTATCGTGGTATTATAGGCTCTTTGCTATACTTAACTGTTAGCAGACCAGATATCATGTTTGTTGTCTGTATGTGTGCTAGATTTCAAGCAGCCAAAGCAATCGCATTACATAGCTGTAAAGCGAATATTAAAATATTTAAATGGTACTTCCAACGTGGGTCTTTGGTATCCCAAAGACTCAGGCTTTCAACTAATTGGTTATAGTGATGCAGATTACGCAGGATGCAGGATTAATCGCAGGAGCACAAGTGGAACATGTCAATTCTTAGGGGATCGACTGATCTCCTGGTTCAGTAAGAAGCAGACTTCAATTGCCACGTCAACAGCTGAAGCAGAGTACCTCGCTGCTGGTAGTTGTTGCGCTCAAATCCTCTGGATTCAACATCAATTGAAGGATTATGGCATTGATGCTTCCGAAGCTCCTATTCTCTGTGACAACACAAGTGCGATAGCGATCACCCAGAACGTTGTGCTGCATTAGAGAACCAAACACATCGATATCAGGCATCATTTCATCAGAGACCACGTGCTAAAGAAGGACGTCCGGTTGGATTATGTGTCGACGGAGCAACAAGTTGCTGACATCTTCACCAAACCCCTACCAGACGCTAAGTTCTCTTATTTTAGAAATATTTTAGGTCTCCTTGAATTGCCTTGATTGTCTGGGCACTAACATTTGCAGGTTGTTAGCCATCGCTTCACTCAGTTTCAAGTCATGTGTTCAGGGGGAACAGTAGACAACCAGTCGAGGGAAGCATGTTGTGTTGGAAATATACCAGTCGCCGTAAGTACCAGTCGCAGGGGGAACCATGATCTGGATTGTTAAGTGTGACGTCGTCTGAATATGCTACGTCTGGATACACTCAGATGTTACATATATACAGTCGATACTTATTTGTGACCAGATCTTGCCTACCTTGCGACACAGTAATACCAGCTGCGAGGTTATTAAAACCAGACGTAGCAGTTGTGATTTAATATTTTTGGCGCGCGTTTACTGTATGATTAAAATATTTCTTTTACAAATATCTTTAGAAAATATTTTGTTCGATTAAAATATATTGAAAATATCTTATTAAATCATTTTCAAAAATAGTACGCGTTGCTGGATGATTGACACGTGTTTTGTCATCATTCCAAAATTCACATCTACACCGTTCCCAATTCTTAACTCTTCGTATTCCTTATAAATTACGGCGTACTCTGTTCATCTTCTTCTACCTTGCAACATTTGCTTTCTCGTACTCTCGTATTTTCTTGCGTTCTCTCTTGCGAACATTTTTTTAGGTATTCCTCATTCACTCCCCTACGACAATGGCCTCATCTCTAATTAGCAGCAGCCACCACGTCGATTTCGAATCAGTTTTTTGTTTCGACGATGCGGGTATGGTTCAGATGTTTGAAACACTCATTACTACGGGATTGAAGAACTTTTTGGGTTGTCCTGTCGTATTCTATGAGGCTGATCTTACCGAGTTCTTCACAAATGGGTCAGTGCGAGATGGGTTGGTGGTTAGTACAGTAAATGGCGTGACTGTGGAAATTTCTGAGAAAGTGTTTGTAGAGGCATTTGAACTTCCGATTGATGGGTTGACAGATTTGTCAGATGTGCCCAAGAACTTGGTATTTGATGCTCGGAGCCTATTTTCTACGTCCAAGGTAGCAGGTCAGTATATCCTGCTTCAAAAAGAGCCTATTTTCTACGTCCAAGGAGCAGGTCAGTATATCCTGCTTCAAAAAGGAAATGAAAATAGAGTATCGCCTTCTTCACGATATTCTGGCGAAAACACTCTTTGTCAAAGCGGGGTCGTTCGATGCAGTGACCCGCGAGCGATTTATGTTGATGACGGCTATCACATTTGATGTGAAAGTTAACTGGAGCAATCTCTTGTTTGGGGTGCTGAAAGACATGGTAACGCCTGGTTCTAGGCAGGCTAAAGGTTTTGCAATTCAAATTGGTGTTATTTTGCAGAAGGTACCAGGATTGGAATTGGGAGACTCGAGACCATTTCCTGCTTCTCGAGTTTTGACAGAAAAGACAGTGCATAGATTTGTGAATATCAATGAACAGGTTGGAATGGAGAATACCGCAGCCTCTCCACGGGTGAAGAAGACCCCTGTGAAGAAGGCTGTGTCTAAGAAGAGACAATTTGGTGCTGTTGAGGAGGCACCGGTTGCACTAGAGGCAGTACCTCTACAAATTATTGAAACAACAGCAGAGATGCCAGCTGAGCAGCCCTCCAAGCCCAAACGAAAAACTCAAAAGAGGAAGAGGAGGCTGGTTCTCGACGATGCTGATGAAACTGGTGATAGTGCGCCTGAACAACCAGCTGCAGAGATTGCGGCTGGTGCACAATTCCCAATTGTTGATGACCCAGTCGCAACACAACCAGATATAGTACCGACTGTTGAGGCCACGACTAATGATCCAGACGCAATGATTGAGAAAATTTTGAATCAAGTGGATACAGTCGTTGGAACTGATGGTGGAGATCAACCTGCCGCACCAGCTACAGAATCCACATCCTGGTTTGATCTACCGTTTATGCTTGCTATACGAGAAGCTGAGGGATTATTATCAAGTGACACAGACGATGATTTGGAACAAATTTTCACAGAAATTGATACAGCTAGAACAACAGATGGAACAGTGAGTATTGAACAGACTTTGGAGTTAGTTGATGAGACAGGACCTGTGACCAGAACTATCAGCAGCAAGAAAGTTGCTGAGGAGCACATGTCAATCGATGATCTTCTGTTGCAAATCTCAGATGACATGTTGCTACCATCAGTCACTGCCACGGAGATTACAAAGATTAGGCTTGGTGAGTCCATTTCTATCAATGAGGTTCAGGAGCATGATTTGTATTTTGCTAGTCTGCCCCGCATTTCTGCGCTTGATAAGGGGAAGGAAATTTTGGAGGAGGATGAACCTGTTAAAGGGAACCCTGCCTGAGAAACGGTAGAGCTTATATGCGGAGATGTTGAATTCCTCGTTCAGTTGCGTGACAAGGTTATGAAGGATGTTATCGAATTCTTTCATTCTTTTTCACTCAGTAAATTGACTAATCTTGATGCCTTGCTGGACTTGAAAGAAAAGGAGAAGCTGATGTTGGAGTGGGCTGAAACAGATTCTTTGGAGACTGCTGTCAAAAGAAAGGTGTATATTTTGGTGAAGTACAGAGAGATGCTGCTCAGGAAGTTTGTGGAATCTCATAGAAAATACTTCATTCCTGGCCATCCGTGGACAGCAACAGCATCTCAAATCATTGATCTACTGACTGTTGCCCATTCCAAATCTTTAGAAGCCTTATTGACACAGTAGAGAGAGCATGGACTACCTATGGAGCAACCATGCTCTTCCACGTCTCTTGATGCATCTATCGGTAGTGGTGCTGTACTTGCACAGTTCTTTTCTCAGGCCAAATCCACATGTTGGGAACGGCCATTGGTTTTGATTGATGGTGTGTGGACACCCATTCAGGGCACTGATTTCTGGAGGAGCAGTTGCAAGTTGTCCTTGTTTGTAAATAGGAAGAAGCTGCCAGAAACTGTGATTGAAGACAATTTTGTCCCGCATGTGTTCTTCATTGAACCAGTACAGTATTGGGGAGCGGCCCCTGCCTTGATCAAGACTTGGGGTTGGCACAGAGTATGCACAGATGTTATCAGATTCAGTATGTTTGGCTGCTTGAGACCTGTTAGAGAAGATGTTTGCACAGATATCGTTGTATATAATTTGGGAGCGCATTCCAGCAAGTTTTCAAAGAATTCTTCAACAGGGTATTTTTACAGATAGTTTTGTTGGCTATTTTAGTGATTCAGATGTACAGAGTGTATCAGATTTTGAGGAGTCTTCTTCGGATGGATCTACTGTTTATCGCTCTCCCTATCCCTTGCGTGATTCTCAGTTTGCCTTAGGTCATGCTATTTTTGGCGTTGCACAGGAGGAGCAACTATACTTTGTACAGAGTCCTGAATCTCCTCCTGCTACCTCTTCGCATCAAGAGTCTTCTTCTTCTACTGATGTATCTATGCATTTTGATTCCGAGGATATATCTTTGAATGCCAGAGCAGATATTCAACCATCATTACCAGTTGATTATACTGCGTTTACTGCTGCTCTTGATGACCTCAGAATGTCTATTTTACAGCGTCTCAATGATTCTAACAGTGATATGTTCTATAAGTTGAATATACTTGAAAGAGGATTTCGAGAGACTCTGCAACAACATGAAGAATCTCTCAAGCAGTGTATTCAAAATGTTCGTCAAGACTCCCGAAATCTAGATAACATTCAAACACTGCGCCTCAATGAATTTCGCAAACATGTTCTGGCTCAAAATGCCTCTGTTTTTACTGGCTTAGCGGACGTTCGGAAGGAGGTGCAGGAAATCAATGCCAAAGTGGATATTATGGCCACAAAATTGGAGAGTGTTAAGAAAGATGTTGAGACCTCGAAGGAAGCCATCTCCCATCAACTTCTGGAGTTTCAAGCTCAGGCGCAGGCAAATCATAATATCTTTCATGCCCAGTTGAGCGAGCTTGTCAGTTATATTAATAAGGGCGGTGATGCCAAAAAGGGGGAAGGTACCAGCATAGGACCTCAACCTCCACCACCTCCCGTTGATCAAATCAGAAGCACTGGTGCTAATGTTAGTAAACCAGACTTTGATCAGAGAGTTGAAATGGCACAGAGAAACATTATGGAGAGAGTGATGGATGCTGATAGACGTGAAAGTCTTTTGCAGGCTGAAAGAGATAGAGAAAGAAGAAGAAAGGAATTGAGTGGATCAAAGAGAAGAATGAGACATTAGGATAGAATTGGTGTTAATTTGTGTACAACTCTTGTGTACATTTTTTTTGTTAATGAAAGCTTCACTCCAGCAGTTCGTGTGAAACTTATTTTTGCCTATTTATTTATCTCGACTGCTAGGTTTTGTCATCACCAAAAATGGGGAAATTGTTAGGATAAAATTTATGGTTTTGGTGATAACAAAAGTTAAGTTAAATCTGGATAATCAGACGCAATTTGTAGTAGTTGTGAATCCAGACGACAGGCTTATCCAGACGGTGGCTACAGTAAATCAGTTGTGGGGTGAAACCAGTCGTTAGCTATAGTGGAGTGGTCAATCATTCGATGGGTTATCCAGACGAGAGCTACAGTGAATCAGTCTTGGTATCGAATCAGTTGCAAGATACAGTTGATTGCTTAACCAGACGCAAGCTACAGTGGATTGCTTAACCAGACGCAAGCTACAGTGGTTCGTATTATCAGACGCAAGTATTTGAGTGTTAGCGTATTGTGATAAAGATTGCAAAATGACAGCGTTTGAATAAGTTGGAACGACAGCGTATTGGAAACAGTCGAGAGCTACAATAATTTGTGAATCCAGTCGTTGTTATGATACCAGATGCAGTAATCCAGACGTTGGAGTGTTTATTGATGTATAGCGTAAACTACGTCTTTTTGATAAACGACAGCGTTTGGGTTAACGCTAAAAATCAGACGGTGGATTTTGAAAGGAAACCAGTCGTTGCACTCTCAAGCATATTCCAGTCGCAACATGTTATTCAAAGATGAAGAAATTTCAGGCGCAAGCGATAAAGAAATTCAAATACGATCGATTACTCAATTGAAAATGATTAACAGAATCATACAATTGCCTGGAATTTAGGAGACAACGTCGGTACTATTTTGGGTAAATAGTAAATATATTCAGAGGTTGTTACACGGTTATTGCACAGATATGGAAATCGACAAATTAGCTCTGAAAGTGTGCAATTTACCTTGTAGTGGAGCAGAGAATACGGTTACGAGATTATCAGAAATTCAAAAAGGGATTTTATTTCCTTTGGAGATTTTTAATGGCCGTTGAGGACGAAGACTATAAATAGCAAGCGTTTTGAATTGAAGAACACAACTCTTGCTCTTGCTATTGCTGAAAATCTGCCGAATTATTATTGAGCCATCCCTTGTTGAAGTTATTCATAAAGCTCAAAGACTCGAAAAACTTTCCGTTGATCTTCAGAGAAAAATATCTTCGAGTCATCCTCTGGTTCACATTGTTGAATCGTGTTTCTTTATTTAGAAACCAGAGGATTTTACAGCACTCACGTACGTGTATTCATTGTTGTAATCATTTGATTGAGTCTGTAACAAACGTGCTCTCAGGGCCGTTTGAAAATATTTCAAAGTGTTGTAAACCAGCAGCTGCGTCTGCGTGGAAGTTTGTGGAGTTGCTAGGAGTTCATACAAGTGAGACTTGTGTGATCGGGTGTCTGCAGAAGGACTGTGTACATCAAATCTTCTAGTGATACCTTCCTGAAAAGGAAGAAGGGGAGACGTAGGATATTTATATCCGAACTTCCAGAAACAAATTCTGAGCCCTACTCTTTACTTTACGCATTTATTTATTATTCACTGTTCACAAATTAATCGACTTCATTCCGCACTTTTTAGTTAGCCGAGATGTAATGCCCGAAGTAATTAAGAAGCGAATTAGTAATTCCGACATTTCCAGATTTTCAAATGATAGAGTTTGATGAAGCTTAATTATGAGCTCGGATTTCTTCTGGAAGTGTTGGGTGACTGTGTATCTTTGAATTGTGCTAAGTGTGGGAACCAGACGAAGCGACCAGGCGAAGCGATTTGATAAAATCGTTCAGCAGCAGGTTACTGTAGCAAAGTCAATGCGGGTCAACACTACTGTAGCTCGCGACTGGTCGAATTTTGAAATTCAGTCGAAACGCTAGTAGTGGTTGCAGCTGGAAGCAGACGCGCGAATACAAGGATCAACGAGGAAGCGCCACGTGTTGGTTACTGTTACGCACGTGGGAATCAGCAGCGAGAGTTCCTTACGCACCTGCTGGTTTATGTATCTGCTGGTTTATTGATATATCTACTGGTTTTGATGACGTAGGTGCGACGTCTTCGTTTTGGTCATAAACGCGAACCAGTCGAGGCGGGTATGTGAAATTTGGTTCCAGCTGAGAGAGCAAAGCGACATCGTTTTGACTCATGAACAGGAACCTCGATACAATGTCGTTTTGAATGACGTAGCGGAATCAGTCGTTGGATTATTAGAGCGACCAGCAGCTGGTTTCTTTTCGAGAAAGGTGATACCAGCTGAGGAGACGTTACGACGTCGTTGGAATTAATTGTAACGACATCGTTTTGATTTTTGAAGTGTTGCGACTGGATTCTTGTTGCGACTGGTTACTACTGCGGCTGTTTGTTGCTCCTGCTGTATAACAAGAGAACGATTGTTTCGAACAGCGACTGAGGAAGATAAACAACAGTTGAGGAATCTGTTTACCGTTATTCACTTTCGAATGGGTGGGAGTATATCCTGTTTGAATACTCAGCATGACACGTGGAACTCGAATTGAACACGTTGGAAATGCTGCAGAAAAACAGAGATCGTTGTCTATAAATAAGAGTGAATTTGAAATATTGAGATCATCTTGATTTCAGATATCCATGTGTGATTCTGCGAGTATCTCAGGAACTGCTGAACAGAACTTAAGAACACGGAGTAAAGTACTTTGAAAACAGAGGAACGAAGGTATAATCTGATAGAAGAGTCAGGGATTTGATTTCTCGAGAGTGATATTTCTTGAGTATCCCGATGAAATCACATACATGTTTGTTTCTGTTCTTGATTTAGAACTTGAATTGTGTATGTGTCGATCCATCACAGGTAGTGGATCTTTTATTTTTGCATGAGATTGCATATTGAAGAGAATTGAATTGATTCTACTGCCCAGGACTGAGTTGGCCTGATTTTCGAAGCCGGAGATGGTTTCGATAGATGAATATTCATGTCAAGATCGGATACGAATCTTGATGGCATCAAACTGAAAGGGAATCAATTCTAAGAACGAAGAAGAGAAATGAAGTCATATCATTGCATTGCATTTGTTTTACAGTTGATAAACTGTTATTCATGTTATGGTTATTGTTCATACCTGTTGATTATACTGAGACGATTCTCATCGGAGTTTATCCGGCTGTTGTTTTATTTTGTATGTGTGCATGACAACAGGAGGAAGGAATTAGTGGGGAGCAACCAAGGGTAGCGAGAGATAACTACATAGACGCTGGATCAGCAGTAGGAAGAATAAAAACCAGCCGATAGTCTATATGTTTGGACAGTCAGTCTTAGGTTGCTAAAGTCTGGTTTTGTATGTAAGAATCACGTGTGTATTAGTAAACTTAGCTTGTAACCACCATGAACCATGAAGTGTTGGTATAAATGAATCATCTTTACGCTACAAGCTGAACTCTTTACGCTTCTGCGGGTTGAAAAAAAAAATTTAAGTATCTTATATCTGAACCAGATTAGATTTAATAAACGTGTTTAGTTTAAATTAATAACCCACTGATTAAGATTAGAGGATTAATTGTGAGCAGAGAGCCTCACACGAGAGATTTACACTTAACTGAGATACCTCAAGTTTGGTAACTCGAACTTGAGTTAAGCAGCGCGTGTAAAACGTTTTGAAAAGAATTTGAAATAGAAAAATTGAAGGAGTTCATTCAACCACCCTCTTCTGAACTCCTGTACTTGTCTTGATCCTATTTTTGGGACCATCAAAGAGGCATAAATTTTCTTTTATTTTTTTTTGGTTCATTCATGTGAACAGTACTATTCACGTGAATAGTAACCTCGATAGTTTTCCCAAAAATCTTTGCAAAATTAAACTTGATGCGACTAACAAAAAGAATTTTCAAATAATATCATACCGCGATAAAGCGTATATTCCAAAAAAAATTTCAAATGAATTAAATATCAAATTTCAAACTATGACGAAATAAGAATTTTTTTTAAGGAAAATGTATCCTCAAAATTTAAATACATCTCATAAAAATCTTTTACGGAAGCTTAGAAGGTCTCGGGAGTGCGCCGCCAGTGTCCGAGCTCCTCAAACGTCGTCGCCTCGAACCTCGTCATCATTCTCACCTGCACACAATCAGATCTAGTGAGTCTAGAGGCTCAGCAAGCTCAAACCTGGATAACAAGTACTAAATATACATCCACATGCATTAAAATAACAATAATAAAAATACATTTTTTTAAACTTCAACATCAGAACTTTAAAATGACTTTAAAAGGTGAACTTTAATCCTTAAATTATAAACTTTAAACATCATCATCGAAAAAAAACTTTAAATAAGCTTCACCCTCAAATCCTCAAACTATACGTCATGGCATGTAAATAATGTAAATCCTCAATAATAACATTTTTAGGTGAAGTTTGTTCATTGCTGCGACCCCTCTGTTCGCTTGATCAAGCTATAAACATAGTACTAGGCTGGAATAGCTCTAAGGACCTCATGCACCGTAGTCACTATCCCCCTCTAATATGACTCTACGGACCTCATGCGCCGTAGTCACCATATTCCTCTACGTCTTGGTCACAACAACTCACATTCCTCAAAACATTTTTCTTCTTTTCATTTGAAACATCAAACATAAAATATCATGCTCATCACAAAACTCAACATTTCATTTTAAAAACTTTATGCCCGTAAACATTTTTGTGATGCATAGAAAAATAAGTAAAGTTTTAGCCAAGATTAATCGGGTTCTCCCCAAGCTTCTCAACGGGCTACTCGGACACCATACGGTCTCAACGGGTCACCGGACAAGCCCGAAACTTACCACAACCAGCCCAAGCCTAGGAAATACAATTTTATACATCTTAAACATGTTTACAAGTCATAAAAATACTGCTTGGATGTCCTCGGGGTACTGCATTGTCCTTCAAAATTTCAGCGCTACGTGCTGCCTCTTATCGTGTTTTGTAGGTAACCAAATGACTTCTAACTTATATATCCTCAATCTACAGCCCTTAGACTTAACTTATGACACTTTTTATTCATCTTAGGTATGAATTAAGACTGCAAAAGTGTACTGGTAGAACACCAAACACCATCCTCGAGTTAGAGTAGGTGCCCAACTAGCCAACTTATGGCGTGTGGGTTCTTATTGACTCTTTGTAAAACGATCTTTATTTATGAAATTCGTATTCTTTTATGGAATTCTTTATCTTAATTATTTTTTAATGTTAACAATTGTGTTGGATAAAGACCTGGAATGCACCATAGTGTATGTTAGATGTGATAGTGGATACGATGGCTATCATGAAACACATCTAATAGTCACTGTGTATTCTAAACTCGTTCCTAGTCGATTGGGCCGTCAAAATGAGGATAAGGCCGCCCGAGCTTGAGACTAGCATCTGCGATGTGAAGTACCACGTTTCATTGATAGGGAACATTGTGATGTTTTGAGCATGCAGATGTATAGTGACCTGGTGATCTATCGAACTACCCTTGTTTGGACTTTCCAAGTGGTTACCATTTATCGAGTGGTTTAAGTCCGAGGTCTTGGTTGTACAGATTAGCCCTTACTACTCGAAACGTCATTGAGACTCTACATGATAGGCGCCTCACTTTGACCCATTTACCGACTCAGTTGGGGTCATCAGGTGGCGGGATTTGCGAAGAAAAAAGGACAATGCTTCGTTAAAATTTTGTGAAGAAAAAAGGACAATGCTTTAGTAGGCGACCTTAGTGTAAAACCGTGGTTCACGGTAGTGAGTCGGGTTATTCTTTCGCTTGTGGTCTCCAGATTGATGGAAACATGATTCTCTGAAAAATATGTGGCCACCAACTTTTAACCATTTGACCATCCTCTCAGCAAGATTCTCAACCTACAAAGCAATAAATTTCTCTACCTAAGCCATCAAAAGAAGAAGCGAAGCTATGAAATTTGTAATGGGATGAAGATTTAGAATTTTACCTCTTCATCCGAGAGATACATCAGCAGCCAATTTGTGAATATCAGATCTAAAGATCCTTCCGGAAACTTCAAGTCCGGGGATGTCACATCAGCACACATGAACTTAACATTTTTATGGTGCCCGTTGATTGCTTCATTCTGCAAACCATAAACGGAGTGTATTATTCATTCTGCAAAGCATCGAAGAAAAAAGGACAATTCTTCGTTAGAAAAAAGGACAATGCTTCGTTACTGATGCATGTAGGAGTCGATGCTTCGTTGTCAAGGATTCACCGCTCGCCTTTGTGTGTGGATATCCTATGCTATCTGAGGAGATAATAGTGTGATAAATCTCTGGCCAGAGTACTAGATGTGTTTTAGGTAAATGGGTTTACCTAGTAACACACGCGATATCACTATTTGATCTCCAAGATGTATGCATGGTTATTGGATCTCTAGCGACTCTCGATTTACCAATGGTCGTTGATCTGATCGGGATATTTGTGTTGAAAGGACCGTACTGTACGCTAACCATGATCAACTGGTTCTTGCATGCACTATCAGTGATACCTAGGGGATCATGGGGCGATGTTGCTAGACACTTTACCATGATCCGATGGGTCAGTCCAAAATTGTGATTTCGGAGTCACACATGTTGTGGGCCCACGGCTAGCTGTATCCCTGAACCATTGAGGGTCACACAAGTACTGGCTTCTCAGTTCCTGCACGGAAATTAAACTCAATTTGTTGAGTATAGGAGGAGGAAGGATGGAAGTGCGACTTCCTAAAATTAAACAGGGTCAAAAATGCAATTTCCCTAAAGTTTGGGCTAGTTTGACTATCCTTGAAACTTGCAGGGGCCAAACTGCTATTTTGGATTAGGTGGTCCGGAAAATTGTTTTCGCATCATAATACTCAGTTTTGTAAACTGTGTGGATCTGTCCGATCTGATCGTCGATCGGGATTATGATGGAGCCACGGTGATGGACTTGAAACGAATGTGCACTCTGGGACTGGGCCCGACCCAGGCCCATTGGACCGGTTCAAGCCCATAGAAAGTCTATATATAGAGGCCTCAGGGTTGCATTGAACACACAACATACTCCACAAACCCTAGATCACGCCTCCCTCCCTTCTCCCACTCCTCACGGCCGCAGCCTCTCCTTGCCGTCGTCGCCCGCCGCCGCCGCCTGTCTCCACCGTCGGACTTGTTTCGACCGTCTCGACGAGAAGATTCCGTCCTTGAAATATTCGTCGCGTTTTATAGTGCAGACCGACGAAGGGATCGAGATTTCAGTCGTGGATCGGATTAGGAGAACGACAACCGCCTACCGTTGAAGTGCCGATTTCCTCGTGAAATTGGTCGGAGCCAGGCGCCTAGACGCCAGCAAGGTACCAAACTAAACATCCTATGAATGTTTAATTGTTGTTCATACTATGTATTGACCATTCCCGGGTCCAAAATTTTAAATCTTCCGCTGCGGCCCGGGAGCGGGATCCGGATCCGCCGCTGTGCCAACACCTCGTTCACCCTTAATCCCGAAAGAACTTCTAACCTTCACCCAAACGTGTGTCTCTCGCGCTCTCTTCACAAATCATCCTCTAACTAATGTCCCAAATTTCCTAGGCCAGGAACCAGATCACAACCAGTAGCCTAAGAACCTCTATACCATATACTGGACCCTCATCGTGACTCCTAGGCAGCCAACTGAACCATCGATCCCATACGCCAACTTACAACCAGCCCTTCTCCTTTGCATGTACCTGCGCGTCTATGCACTCAACCAGCCTAACTTGTATCCCAACCAGACATTTGCATGGTCTCCCCTCACTCCTAGGCATGACTCAACTCTCCCCTAAGGTCCTGTGATGAGCCATATAATGGCAGCACACCACTGAACCAGAAAACAACAAATTTCCCCAAGTGCAGTATGTTGCACGCCTCGCTCATCTCAGCTTTTGCCTTTCACTTCACCAGTTGGGTTGAAACCACGACCAGCTGTAGAACCTGGGTTTCCTGAAAACAATGCAACAAAGAAACAAACCAAGCCCCTGAGGTGGCTAGTGTGTCCAAGTAGCATCTAGCATATATATATATATATGTATCAGTTAGCCAGGGGGATGCCCTGCGCTTTGTTGGTGTACCCGTAGGGGAGTATGATACTTGTTTGAATTATGTATGCTTTGTTTTTGATTGTTTTATGATTTGGGAAACTTATTTTAAGTATCGCTGTATTTTAAATTATATGTTTAAAATCGTCGGGCCTAAAAGCGAAAATTTTACCCACTTTTTGATAGCTTCCGCATGTGTTTATTAGTTGTGAGCACGAGGCCTGACATTTTTTTACAAGGTCTATATAAATTACCTAGAAGGCCTCCTTAATGCCTATACTAAGAAACAAAAGTATCTGTAATGCTGGACAGCAGCACGACACGAAGGAACATGGAAACCGAAAGGAAAACAGCAACTTCCAGAAACATGTAACTTGTTGTTCAGCTGCCGTCTTACACGTCCAGACCTCAACTTTGATGTTCTAGACATTCAGAACTCGACCCAACATCCATATAAAGGTCCTATAATAGTATATTCCCATGCAGAAGCACTACCAACCCAGAAACAATCATGCAACTTCATCCAACAATCTGCCCGCAACCAACCAACGATGGCTCAACCTTTCCTCTCCTCATCTGGACGACTTCTACTTATTTACCAACCAAGCTGGTAAAACACATCTTAATGGATCTCAACACAAAGTAGCTGCAGCCCCTGAACATCCTAACAGCACCATACTTCGAAATTATGCAGAAAACCGAAAGATGCAGCAATTTCAGGAAGATGATAACATGCTGCCTTAAAATGAATTCAAAACAGATTATCATGCATATAATCATCTCAACACACGTATATAATCTGAATGTGGCAGAAAAGGAGGTTTAAAACTTGCCTTTCGATGGAGAGATTGAGAATACACGTTACCGGAGACGCCGGGGCGAGACGGGGACGATCACCACGATAAAAATGTGCCAAGGATGGCACGGAACTACTAAGCTGATTTTTGAAAGGGAGAAGTCTGCTGATTATGGAGGTGGAAGCGTGAAAGGTGAGGGGTGAAAGATGATAGTAGGGTTAAGTGGGCTAAAGATAGTGATCTAGGCCCATGAGGTGCATTTTAAAACCAACAAGTCTAAGCCCATCAAGTCTACTTATGCCCACTAAATTAAATTCATTGAATCTGAAATTGAAAAGAATCAATCTTTGTTTAAAAAAAAATTTTATGGTTTACGATTATCGCTCAAAAGCAAGAAAATCGGCTAAAAGTCCAAAACACTCCAAAAATTACATTTTTCTCCCACCGTAACAAAAATACAAAATTTAAAATTAAATAATTATTTTCACCTCCAAACCTCTAAAAATACTCTATTGGAACATTTAAAAGTCACCTCTATCATCCCCGGTCATCCCTCCGCGACCCGACACCGGATATTCACCTGAAATCACAGTCTCAAGAAAAATGCATTTAAAATTCTTAATAAGTCATCTTTTAATATTTTGAAAACATCAACTAAAATTTAAATCATAAAACTCATGCATGTGGTGCGTGTGATCAGATAACGGACACTACAATTCCTCCTCTCCTTAAATTAAATTTCGTCCTCGAAATCAGTACTCACCAAATAACTCTGGGTAGCGCATCCTCATGTCGACTTCTGTCTCCCATGTAGCCTCCTCCTCGGAGTGATTAAGACACTTGACTTTGACCATCTTAATCACTTTGTTCCGCAGCTTCCTCTCCTGTCTACCTAATATGCAGTCAGGCCTCTCCTCGTAAGACAGGTTTGGTGTAAGTTGCTGTAACGCCCCAAAAATCCTTAGGACTACATTATGCATTTGTTTATTTTATAATGGGTATTATGAAATGTTTATGTATCGCTGATCTTTTAATTTCAGAAGATAAGATGTGGCGCGGCTGGTTCAGCAGGTGACTCCAAGGATAGTGCACGAGCAGGTTTTAAAATGATTAAAAATATTTCTTTAGGAGGACAAATGATTTCTTTTGAAAAAGGTTTGGTGTTTTACAAATTTAAAATAAGGGGAAGGGAATTTTACCAAATTTTCTAAGTGTGTCATGCTTGATTTCACAAGTAGCTTGCCACTAATCCCTTCCATATTTAACATGTTTTCAAAACAAGACCTTTATCATTTGCAAGAAAATTCTCTAGTGTTCTTCGAAATAAATTCCAGAAAAGCTCGTGTGATTGCTAAGGGATAAGATCCAGCAGGAACTAGCTACCGTTGCAAGTTTTGTTTAAGGCAAGTAAAAGCTGATTTTTGACTCATCATTTAAAGCATATATTGATGTTCTTGAGTCTCCTTGCCTATATGTTATGTTATGTTTAGTGTTCATGTTTAAAATGATTTATACATGTTCAAAGGAAAGAATATGGGTTCGAAAATGATGTTTTGATGTTTATGATGCTTCCAAAATGTTTTTCCACAAAGTTTGTAATGTTTAAAGTACTGAGAATTCGAGTTTATTTCCAGGAAGTTTATGAATGTTCTTCAATTTAGTAGTTGTAATATCAGAATTTGATAACGGTATAAATTATGCAGAAAACCGAAAGATGCAGCAATTTCAGGAAGATGATAACATGCTGCCTTAAAATGAATTCAAAACAGATTATCATGCATATAATCATCTCAACACACGTATATAATCTGAATGTGGCAGAAAAGGAGGTTTAAAACTTGCCTTTCGATGGAGAGATTGAGAATACACGTTACCGGAGACGCCGGGGCGAGACGGGGACGATCACCACGATAAAAATGTGCCAAGGATGGCACGGAACTACTAAGCTGATTTTTGAAAGGGAGAAGTCTGCTCATTATGGAGGTGGAGGCATGAAAAGTGAGGGGTGAAAGATGATAGTAGGGTTAAGTGGGCTAAAGATAGTGATCTAGGCCCATGAGGTGCATTTTAAAACCAACAAGTCTAAGCCCATCAAGTCTACTTATGCCCACTAAATTAAATTCATTGAATCTGAAATTGAAAAGAATCAATCTTTGTTTAAAGAAAATTTTATGGTTTACGATTATCGCTCAAAAGCAAGAAAATCGGCTCAAAGGCCAAAACGCTCCAAAAATTACATTTTTCTCCCACCGTAACAAAAATACAAAATTTAAAATTAAATAATTATTTTCACCTCCAAACCTCTAAAAATACTCTATTGGAACATTTAAAAGTCACCTCTATCATCCCCGGTCATCCCTCCGCGACCTGGCACCGGATATTCACCTGAAATCACAGTCTCAAGAAAAATGCATTTAAAATTCTTAATAAGTCATCTTTTAATATTTTGAAAACATCAACTAAAATTTAAATCATAAAACTCATGCATGTGGTGCGTGCGAGTGAGGACAAAACACGCTGAAAAGACCAGTGTTCGTACAGTGGGGATAGTCGTTAAATCTGGGGCATTTTAGTTGGTATCAGAGCAAGGTCCTGAAGGGTTGTGCCTGCTTCCGGTTTCGAGAAGCTCAGATGGTTGTGCCTCAAGTTTGTAAGTTTTAAAATTTTAATATGCATGATTGAAGTATAATGATTTAAAATTGTCACAAGTTATTTTTTTTAGCAATTGATGTGCCATAGATGCATGTGGGTTATTTGTAATCTTGGACTGTATGCACAGATATGCCTCCTAGACGTGGGTTGAACAGCGACTCCATGGACCGGGAGGAGGGGAGGCGAGACCCACCTCCGCCTCCACCCCTCGATGCTAGTGGACAATTGTTGGCTGGATTGACTCGGATGCTGGAGCAGCAGTCTGAGGCTGCTCGGAGGGTGCGACCGGAGGCAGTGTATGAGCGCTTCCAGAAGATGGGCCCAAAGGAGTTTTCGGGTACCACGGATCCTTTTGTGGCTGAGTACTGGATAGAGTCCTTGGAGATGATCTTTGACGTAATGGAGCTGAGGGACAATGACAGGGTGCGATGCGCCAAGTACATGCTGCGGAATGTTCTTCAATTTAGTAGTTGTAATATCAGAACTCGATAACGGTGTAATCGGCAGTTGCTAGTCAAATCATCATGAAGTTTGGTTTGATAGGCAACGGCTGGTAGCATAGTTGTTGTTTTGATGTTACATATATCCAGTTTTATTCTAGCAGTTGCATTTTCCTTGTTAAAATCCAGCAGCTGTGTTGTTTTCATAAATTCAGTAGATGCACTGTTCACCAGCAGGTGCATGTTTGTCGTTAAAATCCAGTAGATGCACTGTTCATCAGCAGATACATTTTTATTGTCAAATTTCAGCAGTTGCAATATTCGTTTCAAAAAGTACTGTTCATTGCGACTGGTTATTCCTTGCGTCTGGTTTCTACTGTTCATTCCAGTTGGTATTAGTCTTGCGACTGATACTGTTCATTGCGACTGGTTGTTAATATTTTTCCTGCGGCTGGTCGATATGTTAACGACGCCGTTTCATTTAAAAGTACCTTACCGCTGGTCCCTTTTAAGTAAAATCCTTGCGTCTGGTTTTACATGTGTTAGCGTTTTCTTGCGAATGGTCGTTTAAACACTTTTCTTACGGCTGGTTGACGCGCTAACGACATCGTTTCATTTAATATGTTTAAAAAGCCCTTGCAGCTGGTTTTATCCTTGCAGCTGGTTTTATTCATTTTGACTGGTACCTCTTGCGACTGGTCTCCTGTTAATGATTATGAATCCAAAGTTTGAATTCGATACTCAGTGAAATTTCAAAGTGGAAGCAAAAGTTTTAAAACTATGGAACCCGAGGATTTTGAGAAAGAAGTTTTACGAAAGATGTTAAAGGAACAAAAGTTTATTTTGAGACTTATGGCAAAGATAACAGACGGTCATAATGGGGTGTGGTGAGCAGCTATTAGTTGCCCTCCCATATAGAGAAGGGTGAGCAGTCGTCTATATGTCGGTTGCCCTTTCGCAAAGATGCCAAAGGCTAAGACTGATATCAGTAGTCACTTGATCAGGTGCAACATGGACCTAAGGAGAGCTTCTGAGCCATAAATCTAAGGAAAACAATGTTAATGTTGAGATCTGGGTTATATTCCCCTGTCTCTAAGTTTACGAGTTTAAGAAATGTTTACGTATTGATGTTCCTTTAACTTTTGAATGAGTCAGAAGTCCATCTGCGTATTTGAACTTGTTATTATTCAGGTTTTACTTGCTGAGCCCCTAGGCTCACTAGCTTAAACAATGTTAATGTTGAGATCTGGGTTATATTCCCCTGTCTCTAAGTTTACGAGTTTAAGAAATGTTTACGTATTGATGTTCCTTTAACTTTTGAATGATCAGAAGTCCATCTGCGTATTTGAACTTGTTATTATTCAGGTTTTACTTGCTGAGCCCCTAGGCTCACTAGCTTTTAAAATGGT
>KQ996268.1:266642-287863 GCA_001598015.1 Dorcoceras hygrometricum
GCAACGTTCCTGAGATAAACACATGCACCATCAGCTGGATCAAAGTTCATCGTCTGTTCCTCTAAGTTGTGAGTTTTATTTTCAGAGCATTGTCTTTTATTTTAGCATGTTCTGATAAATGTATGTGATGGATTACGGGGTATAGAATATAAGATGTCAGGAAAAGGACGAGGCAGAAGAAGTGTTCCTTTGGAAGAAACTGAAAGTGATAATAATACTAATATCACTCAATTGTTGCGACTGCTGGTAGAGCAAAATAATAGAGGCAATGGGCAATCTTCCAACAGTAGGGAACCAAGTAATGATGATACCCAGGAGAAGATCAGACGACAGAAGCCTAAGGAATTTAGTGGTACTACTAATCCACTAATTGCTGAGAGCTGGATCAAATCCATGGAGGTTATTTTTTAGTACCTCCAAACGCCTGAATTAGATAGGCCCAGGTGCGTCATCTACATGTTAAGGGAAGATGCGATGATTTGGTGGGAAGGAGCCAAGTTGTCGTGGATTTGCTGAACCTAACTTGGGCAGATTTCAAGCAAGTATTCTTTGAATAATACTTCCCAACTAGTAAAAGGTCTGAACTGAAGAGAGATTTCTTGACTCTTAAGCAAAGAAGTTTGACTGTGCAAGGATATGCACGTGTATTTGAAAGAGGGTGCTACTTTGTGCCATTGATTGGAAGAGATCCAGAAGAGAAATTAAATCATTTCATCGAGGGATTGAAGCCTATGTTCAAAATGAATGTTAGGCTATCCGTGCCAAGGACTTATAGAGAGGCAGTGAATAGAGCCCTGCAAATTGAAAGGGATTGGAAGGATCTTGATGAGGAAAGGCAACAGAAGAGACAAGCCTTTCAGCAGAAGGATCAGAGGCCATTCAAGAAACAGAACAAGAGCCAGCAGAGGCCTCAGGAGCAAAAGCCTCTACAGATTCAACCTATTAGTTCTGTTCCCGCTGGTAATAATAGGCCAGTGTGTCCTAAGTGCCAGAAATCTCATCCTGGACAATGCAGACTTGGACAAAATGTCTGCTATAAATGTGTGATTCCAGGAAATACTATGAAGAATTGTCCAAAATCCAAGCAGTTGGTAACCAGTAGAGCCTACGTAATGACTGCTGATCAAGCCAATCCAGACTCGACAGTATTTACAGGTGAAATTTCGATAGCTGGATTTCCTTCTGGCTTTAATAGATTCAGGAGCTAAACATTCATTTATTGCTGCTGAGTTTGTTAAGAAACTGCATATCCAGCCGGGGCAAGTATTGGTAGGTTACTGTGTATCAGTACCTTCAGGAGAACAGCTGGTGTCTCATGAGTTGATTGAGTTTAGAGCTTAAACTTCAAGAACACAAGATTACGGCTGATTTGATTGTATTGCCGATGCCCGAGTTTGATATGATTTTGGGAATAGATTGGCTAACTACGTATGGGGTATTAATTGATTTCAAACTACGAACAGTAGTTGTTAACCCACCTGTGGGAAAGTCATTCCAGTTTTTAGCCAAGCATGTTGATAGAGTTCCCCGAGTTATATCATCCTTAGTAGCGACTGATAGACCTCATCTGTCAGCCGTAGAAGTAGCAAATGAATTCCCTGAAGTTTTTCCAGAAGACATCCAGGGACTACCACCAGACAGAGAGCTGGAATTTTCAATTGATTTGGTTCCAGGAGCTGCTCCAGTATCTAGACCACCATATCGATTAGCTTCATCGGAGATGAAGGAATTGAAAGAACATATACAAGATTTGTTAGAGAAGGGGTTTATTAGACCAAGTACTTCCCCCTGGGGAGCCCCTGTTTTATTTGTTAAGAAAAAGGATGGAAGTATGAAGTTATGTATAGACTACCGAGAGTTGAATAAATTGAGGATTAAAAATAAGTATCCATTACCTAGGATAGAAGATCTGTTCGACCAGTTGAAAGGGTCAGTAGTTTTCTCTAAGATCGACTTGAGGTCTGGGTATCACCAACTGAAAATTAAGGCATCTGATGTTTACAAACAGCCTTTAGACTAGATATGGTCCACTATGAGTTCTATTCTAAGACCAGAAGGGAGCATGCTCAACATTTAAGAATCGTTCTCCAGATTTTGAAAGATAAGAAACTGTTTGATAAATTTAGCAAATGTGACTTCTGGATGGAGAAGGTATCATTCTTAGGCCATGTTATTTCTAAGGATGGAATAGAAGTAGACCCAGCTAAAGTAGAAGCTGTTAGAGACTGGCCAGTACCAAAGAATGTTGCAGAGATAAGGAGTTTCTTGGGTTTAGCTGGATATTATAGGCGATTTATCTAGGGATTCTCTAAGATTGTTGTTCCTTTGACTACGTTAACAAGGAAACAGGTGAAGTATAACTGTACAGTAGGATGTCAAAACAGTTTTGACAAGTTAAAGCAAGCATTGATAGAAGCACCAGTTTTAACTATGCCGACTGATGAATGAAAATTTGTGATTTACACTGACGCATCAAAGTTGGGACTAGGATTTGTGTTGATGCAGGAGCATAAAGTCATTTCATATGCATCTAGACAGCTAAAGGATCACAAGAAGAATTACCCAACGCATGATTTAGAACTAGCAGCTGTTGTTTTTGCCCTTAAGATATGGAGACATTATCTCTATGGGAGAAGTGTGAGATATTCACGGATCATAAAAGTTTGAAACACTTCTTTACCCAGAAAGAATTGAATATGAGGCAGAGGCGATGGTTGGAGCTGGATAAGGATTATGATTGTACTATCAGTTATCACCCAGGAAAAGCAAATGTGGTAGCTGATGCTCTAAGCAGGAAATCAGCAGGATTATCGCAGCTGGTTGTTCAAAAGCCATTGGCAACTGAAATTGAAAGGTTTGGACTTGAAATAGTGTCCAGCAATAGTAATAATGTGATCTTACCAAACCTCTCAGTAAGATCAAACTTGTTAAATCAAATTTGGGAAGGTCAGCTGTAAGATGAACAATTGAAGAAATGGGTTAAACAAGATAAAGAAAGAGGCAGTAGTCTTTATTTTTCAGATGATGGAATTGTTAGGTATTTGGACAGAATCTGGGTACCTCAAGTAGATGATATAAGAGCTGATCTTTTGAAAGAAGCTCATACCACTCCATATTCAGCACATCCAGGAAGTACGAAAATGTACAAGGACCTCCAGCAGATGTATTGGTGGCCGGGAATGAAGAGAGATGTTGTCAAGTTTGTAGCTGAATGTTTGACGTGTCAGCTGGTGAAGGCTGAACATCAGCGACCAGCTGGATTATTGAAACCATTACCCATTCCAGAATGGAAGTGGGAGAGTATAGCGATGGATTTTGTAACTGGATTACCAAGAACAGTTCAAGGATATAACTCCATCTGGGTTATAATAGATAGACTCACTAAGTCTGCTCACTTCTTACCAGTTAAAACAACCTACGAGGTGAGTAGATATGCAGAATTGTATGTTAAGAAAATAGTGAGGCTATATGGAGTTCCAGTTTCTATTGTATCAGACAGAGATCCTAAGTTTACATCAGCTTTTTGGAAGAGTTTGCATAAAGCTATGGGTACAAAATTGACATTCAGTACTGCATTTCAGCCCCAGACTGATGGACAATCAGAAAGGGTGATCCAGATTTTAGAAGATTTGCTCAGGGCATGCATTGTGGATTTTTCAGAAGGTTGGGATGTGAAATTAACATTGGTAGAGTTTGCCTATAATAACAGTTTCCAAGATTCGATTCAAATGGCTCCATATGAAGCACTCTACGGTCGAAAGTGTAGAACACCACTTCATTGGGATGAAGTTGGTGAAAGAGCTGGCTTAGGACCAGACGTTGTGGAGCAAACAGCAGCAGCTGTTAGGAAAATAAAGGAAAGAATGAAAGCTGCTCAAAGTCGACAGAAAAGTTATGCAGACAATCGAAGAAGGGAGCTGAATTTTGAGATAGGTGATCATGTATTTCTGAGAATAGCTCCAATGAAAGGAGTTATGCATTTTGGGAAGAAGGGGAAACTGAGTCCAAGATATATTGGACCATATGAGATTTTGGAGAGATAGGAACATTAGCCTATCGTTTAGCACTGCCTCCCCAGTTGGCAGCTGTGCATAATGTTTTTCACGTATCAACTTTGAGGAAATATGTTCCTAACCCCTCACATGTATTAAGTCATGAACCGGTCCAGTTGACACCGGATTTAAGTTATGAAGAAAAACCAGAAAGAATACTCCTCCGAGAAATTAGAAGATTAAGAAACCGTAGCATTCCTATGGTTAAGGTACAATGGAATAATCAGTCGGAGCGAGAAGCAACGTGGGAAACAGAAGCTGATATGCTAAGCAAAAGATAAGATGTGGCGCGGCTGGTTCAGCAGGTGACTCCAAGGGTAGTGCACGAGCAGGTTTTAAAATGATTAAAAATATTTCTTTAGGAGGACAAATGATTTCTTTTGAAAAAGGTTTGGTGTTTTACAAATTTAAAATAAGAGGAAGGGAATTTTACCAAATTTTCTAAGTGTGTTATGCTTGATTTCACAAGTAGCTTGCCACTAATCCCTTCCATATTTAAACATGTTTTCAAAGCAAGACCTTTATCATTTGCAAGAAAATTCCCTAGTGTTCTTCGAAATAAATTCCAGAAAAGCCCGTGTGATTGCTCAGGGAGAAGATCCAGCAGGAACTAGCTACCGTTGCAAGTTTTGTTTAAGGCAAGTAAAAGCTGATTTTTGACTCATCATTTAAAGCATATATTGATTTTCTTGAGTCTCCTTGCCTATATGTTATGTTATGTTTAGTGTTCATGTTTAAAATGATTTATACATGTTCAAAGGAAAGAAGATGGGTTCGAAAATGATGTTTTGATGTTTATGATGCTTCCAAAATGTTTTTCCACAAAGTTTGTAATGTTTTAAAGTACTGAGACTTCGAGTTTATTTCCAGGAAGTTTATGAATGTTCTTCAATTTAGTAGTTGTAATATCAGAATTTGATAACGGTGTAATCGATAGTTGCTAGTCGAACCATTATGAAGTTTGGTTTGATAGGCAACGGCTGGTAGCATAGTTGTTGTTTTGATGTTACATATATCCAGTTTTATTCTAGCAGTTGCATTTCCTTGTTAAAATCCAGCAGCTGTGTTGTTTTCATAAATTCAGTAGATGCACTGTTCACCAGCAGGTGCATGTTTGTCGTTAAAATCCAGTAGATGCACTGTTCATCAGCAGATGCATTTTTATTGTCAAATTTCAGCAGTTGCAATATTCGTTTCAAAAAGTATTGTTCATTGCGACTGGTTATTCCTTGCGTCTGGTTTCTACTGTTCATTCCAGCTGGTATTAGTCTTGCGACTGATACTGTTCATTGCGACTCGTTGTTAATATTTTTCCTGCGGCTGGTCGATATGTTAACGACGCCGTTTCATTTAAAAGTACCTTACCGCTGGTCCCTTTTAAGTAAAATCCTTGCGTCTGGTTTTACATGTGTTAGCGTTTTCTTGCGACTGGTCGTTTAAACACTTTTCTTACGGCTGGTTGACGCGCTAACGACATCGTTTCATTTAATATGTTTAAAAAGCCCTTGCAGCTGGTTTTATCCTTGCAGCTGGTTTTATTCATTTCGACTGGTACCTCTTGCGACTGGTCTCCTGTTAATGAATATGAATCCAAAGTTCGAATTCGATACTCAGTGAAATTTCAAAGTGGAAGCAAAAGTTTTAAAACGATGGAACCCGAGGATTTTGAGAAAGAAGTTTTTACGAAAGATGTTAAAGGAACAAAAGTTTATTTTGAGACTTATGGCAAAGATAACAGACGGTCATAATGGGGTGAGTTGAGCAGCTATTAGTTGCCCTCCCATATAGAGAAGGGTGAGCAGTCGTCTATATGTCGGTTGCCCTTTCGCAAAGATGCCAAAGGCTAAGACTGATATCAGTAGTCACTTGATCAGGTTCAACACGGACCTAAGGAGAGCTTCTGAGCCATAAATCTAAGGAAAACAATGTTAATGTTGAGATCTGGGTTATATTCCCCTGTCTCTAAGTTTACGAATGTTTAAGAAATGTTTACGTATTGATGTTCCTTTAACTTTTGAATGATCAGAAGTCCATCTGCGTATTTGAACTTGTTATTATTCAGGTTTTACTTGCTGAGCCCCTAGGCTCACTAGCTTTTAAAATGGTGCAGGTGCGACAGTTGAGGAGCGAACAGCTGGTGAAATGTGAATCAGTTGCTGGGTGATGTGTGTTTATCAATGGCCAACGTATTCCGTGTCGTAGCAGTCGTTATTTTGTATCTTAGAAGTACTGTATTGAAATCAATTACAACAGCTGTTTATTCATGTAGAAATTCGGATGTTGTAATCGCAATTGCAAAGTTATATATTAGACTCTGTTTTTCCGCAAACAGGTTTCAGCAGTTGGCGCGCAAATTGAGTGTTTGTTAGTTTTGTCTTGAGTTACTATTCCTTTTAAAGTTATAAGAGATACAGCTTATAACAAATTATCTTTTAGCCCTTCTTTTGTTTCGAAATTTTTTATTTACCCAAATCTCGTGGCCCCGTTGGGTTCGGGCGTCACAGTTGCAGCGGCTCGAAGCTCAGCACATGTGAAGGGTTTGATAGGTATTTCCTGAGCATGGATACGTGGAAGACGTTATGCACTCCCGCTAGGTTAGGTGGTAGAGCCACCCGATAAGCCAAAGACCCCACTCTGTCCAATATCTCAAATGGGCCAATAAATCTCGGGCTCAGCTTACCCTTCTTTCCAAACCTCATGACTCCCTTCATTGGCGCTATCTTGATAAACACATGGTCTCCCATTGCGAACTCAAGATTCCTTCGCCTCTTATCCGCATAACTCTTCTGCCGACTCTGAGCAGTCCTCATCCTATCCTTAATTCTGACCACCACATCTGCCGTCTGTTGTACTAACTCCGGTCCAAGCTATGTCCTCTCCCCTACCTCATACCAGTGAATAGGAGATCTACACTTTCTCCCATAGAGTGCGTCATATGGAGCCATACCAATCGACGACTGATAACTGTTGTTATAGGTGAACTCCACTAAGGGTAATCTCGACTCCCATCCTCCCTGAAAATCAATCACGCATGCCCGTATTAAATCCTCCAGAATCTGTATCACCCCTCTCCGACTATCAGTCTGTCTGTGGGTGGAACGCTGTACTAAAAAGCAACTTTGTCCCCATGGCAGAGTGCAAGCTCTTCCAGAAAGAAGAAGTAAACCTCGGGTCTCTATCCGACACTATGGAGTCTGGCACTCCATGTAATCGGACTATCTCTCAGATATAAAGCTCTGCATACTGCGTCATAGAAAAATTCATCTTCACCGGCAGAAAATGGGCTGACTTGGTGAGACGATCCACAATCACCCAAATAGCAGTATGTCCCCACACTGTCCTCGGTAATCCAACCACAAAGTCCATCGCGACGTTCTCCCATTTCCACTCCGGAATGGGTAGTGGCTTAAACATCCCTGCTGGCCTCCGATGCTCTGCTTTCACTTGTTGACACGTCAGGCACTCTGATGCAAAGCGAGCAACATCTCTCTTCATCCCTGGCCACCAATACAACAACTGTAAATCCTTATACATCTTCGTACTCCCTGGGTGGATAGAGTACGGAGACATATGCGCCTCAGTCAGAATATCATTCCTCAATGAATCTGTGCTAGGAACCCAATTGCGGCCTCTGTACCGCACTATGCCATCCTCCATGGTGTACAATCTCTGATCCTTTGACTCATCCCTCTGCCTCCACTTCTATAGCTGCTGGTCAACTGTCTGTCCGCTGCATATGCGGTCTCTCAAGGTGGACTGAACTGTGAGGTTAGAAAGTCTAGGGCCACCATCCCTAATATAAAACTCCAAACTGAACCTCTGAATCTCCACCTGAAGTGGCCTCTGCACCGCCACATGAGCAACTACTGCCGCTTTCCTACTCAACGCGTCGGCAACTACATTAGCCTTCCCCGGGTGGTAGCTAATGTCACAGTCGTAATCCTTCACCAGCTCTAACCATCTCCTCTGCCGCATATTCAGCTCCTTCTGTGTAAAGAAATACTTGAGGCTCTTGTGATCAGTGTAGATCTTACACTTCTCGCCATATAAGTAATGCCTCCAGATCTTTAGTGCAAACACCACTGCCGCCAACTCCAAATCATGTGTTGGATAATTCTTCTCATGCACCTTCAACTGTCTAGATGCGTAGGCAATCACCCGGTTATTATGTATTAACACTACACCCAAACCCAGTTTAGAAGCTATCTGTATACAACACAAAAGTCTCCTTGCCCTGATGGCATCGCTAAAAACTGGTGCTGTAGTGAGTGCATGTTTCAATGCCTCAAAATCTCCTTTGACACTGGTGCTGTAGTGAGTGCATGTTTCAATGCCTCAAATCTCCTTTGACAATCATCTCCCCAACAAAATTTGCATTCTTCTTTGTCAGAGCAGTCAACGGCACTGCAATAGTGGAGAATCCCTTGATGAACTTTCGATAATAACCAGCCAGCCCTAAGAAACTGCGTATCTCTGATGCATTCTTAGGTATAAACCATTCCTTCACTGCCTCCACCTTGCTCGAATCTACCTCCACACCCACACTCGACACAATATGGCCTAAGAATGCCACCTTCTCCAGCCAGAATTGGCACTTGCTGAATTTGGCAAATAGCTTCTTCTCCCTCAACAACTGCAAGGCTGTTCTCAGATGCTGACTGTGCTCTTATCTGGTCCTCGAATAGATAAGGATGTCGTCTATGAACACGATGATGAACTGATCGAGGTAAGGCTGAAATACTCGATTCATGAGATCCATGAAGATAGCGGGGCATTAGTTAGCCCAAACGGCATCACTAAGAACTCGTAGTGCCCATAACGAGTCTTGAAAGCTGTCTTATGCACATCTGTCTTCCTCAATTTCAGCTGATGGTACCCTGATCTGAGATCTATCTTTGAGAATATTGAGGCTCCCTGCAACTGATCAAATAGGTCCTCGATACTCGGTAGTGGGTACTTGTTCTTCACCGTCACACGGTTCAACTCTCGGTAATCAATGCACAGTCTCATGCTCCCATCCTTTTTCTTCACAAATAGTACTGGTGCACCCCATGGAGAGAAAATGGGGCATATGAATCCCTTGTCGAGAAAATCCTGTATTTTATCCTTCAACTCCTTCATCTCGGTGGGAGCTAAGCGGTACGGTGCCTTAGAGATTGGAGTTGTACCTGGAATCAACTCTATCGAAAACTACACCTCTCTCTCGGGTGGAACACATGAGATATCATCAGGGAACACATCGAGAAACTCCCTGACCACCTCTACTTCTTCGATTACTCGATCGGCGGTTTCCGGTATAGATAAAACACTAGCTAGAAATCCCTGGCAGCCCCTCCTCATGAGCTTTCTTGCCTGGATGCAAGATATCACTCGTGGGATCTGTCTACATCTGGCCGCCTCAAAGATAAACGGCTTCCACCAGGCGGTATAATTCTCACTGTCCTCTATCGAAAATCAATCGATGCCTCATTTGCTGTCAACCAGTCCATCCCTAAGATAATATCAAACTCTGGCATGGGCAAAACTATCAAGTTCGCCCGAACAAAATTCCCCTACAAGTTGAGCTCCACGCATCTAGCCAATTGCGTTGATAGCATCTCTTCCCCTGATGGGAGAGTCACACTGAATCCCCAACTCAACTTCTCAGGTATGATACCCATACTCGCCACAAAAGACTCTGCTATGTAGCTCCTGAATCTAGTAGAGCTTTGGTGGCAACTCCCGACAAGAAAATTAGACCTGAAAAGAAGTGGCATCATACCCCACTAACTCCTATTCCTAATCGTGCTGACTAAACCATAAGATCAAGTTCTCAACATATAGTGGGGAACAAGGCATGCAATTTTTATAATGGGAAAACAGTTTCAATCTCATAGCCATTAACAATATCATGTTACTAATACACAGTAATGAAGAAGGTACTGAACAAGTTACCTGTGATCAACGTAGAGTCTGGGTTTGCTTGCTCCGGCTGCATGACGAAGCTATCCCGAAACAGGCTGCCTCAGCTGTGGACACGCCGTGGATATGTGTCCCGGTGCCTTGCACTAAACCATAAGATCAAGTTCTCAACATATAGTGGGGAACAAGGCATGCAATTTTTATAATGGGAAAACAGTTTCAATCTCATAGCCATTAACAATATCATGTTACTAATACACAGTAATGAAGAAGGTACTGAACAAGTTACCTGTGATCAACGTAGAGTCTGGGTTTGCTTGCTCCGGCTGCATGACGAAGACTATACCCGAAACAGGCTGCCTCAGCTGTGGACACGCCGTGGATATGTGTCCCGGTGCCTTGCACTTGAAGCACACATTCGCCTTTGCTAGACACTTCCCGAAATGTCTGCGCTGACACTCCGGGCATAGCGGCCTATCGTCTGACTGTGGGGCTGTAGGCCTCTGCGGTTGCTTCCCTTGTTGCTTGAACTGTCTGGGAGGACCTGTGTGAGGCTTCTTGTTCTGCTGTTGTGATGGCTGGGGTGGCGGCCTCTTCCTCTGCACATCCTGCTCCATCTCCCGGAGCACCCTCTCAGCCCGAAGGGCTCCTGCAATAGCCGCGGGATAATCAGTCACCCATGCTACTAACACATCCCTCTTGATATAAGCCTCAATCCTTCCACAAAGTGCTTCAACTTCTCCGTTGCGTTGTCAGCGATTAGGGGAATAAAATGACATCCTCTGTCAAACTTTCGAACAAACTCGGCCACCGACATGTCACCCTGCCGAATATTCATAAACTCCCTCTTCAGTCTGGCTCGTGCCTCCTCTGAAAAGTACTTACCATAAATAGCTCCTTGAACCCCTCCCAGGTCAAGGTATCAATGTCCATCGACTTCCCGGCTCCTTACCACCATAAACGGGCATCACCTCGCAGCATGTACTTGGCGCATCGCACCCTGTCATTGTCCCTCAGCTCCATTACGTCAAAGATCATCTCCAAGGACTCTATCCAGTACTCAGCCACAAAAGGATCCGTGGTACCCGAAAACTCCTTTGGGCCCATCTTCTGGAAGCGCTCATACACTGCCTCCGGTCGCACCCTCCGAGCAGCCTCAGACTGCTGCTCCAGCATCCGAGTCAATCCAGCCAACAATTGTCCACTAGCATCGAGGGGTGGAGGCAAAGGTGGGTCTCGCCTCCCCTCCTCCCGGTCCATGGAGTCGCTGTTCAACCCACGTCTAGGAGGCATATCTGTGCATACAGTCCAAGATTACAAATAACCCACATGCATCTATGGCACATCAATTGCTAAAAAAAATAACTTGTGACAATTTTAAATCATTATACTTCAATCATGCATATTAAAATTTTAAAACTTACAAACTTGAGGCACAACCATCTGAGCTTCTCGAAACCGGAAGCAGGCACAACCCTTCAGGACCTTGCTCTGATACCAACTAAAATGCCCCAGATTTAACGACTATCCCCACTGTACGAACACTGGTCTTTTCAGCGTGTTTTGTCCTCACTCGCACGCACCACATGCATGAGTTTTATGATTTAAATTTTAGTTGATTTTTTCAAAATATTAAAAGATGACTTATTAAGAATTTTAAATGCATTTTTCTTGAGACTGTGATTTCAGGTGAATATCCGGTGCCGGGTCGCGGAGGGATGACCGGGGATGATAGAGGTGACTTTTAAATGTTCCAATAGAGTATTTTTAGAGGTTTGGAGGTGAATATAATTATTTAATTTTAAATTTTGGATTTCTGTTACGGTGGGAGAAAAATGTAATTTTTGGAGTGTTTTGGACTTTTAGCCGATTTTCTTGCTTTTGAGCGATAATCGTAAACCATAAAATTTTCTTTAAACAAAGATTGATTCTTTTCAATTTCAGATTCAATGAATTTAATTTAGTGGGCATAAGTAGACTTGATGGGCTTAGACTTGTTGGTTTTAAAATGCACCTCGTGGGCCTAGATCACTATCTTTAGCCCACTTAACCCTACTATCATCTTTCACCCCTCACCTTTCACGCCTCCACCTCCATAATCAGCAGACTTCTCCCTTTCAAAAATCAGCTCAAGTAGTTCCGTGCCATCCTTGGCACATTTTGATCGTGGTGATCGTCCCCGTCTCTCCCCGGCGTCTCCGGTAACGTGTATTCTCAATCTCTCCATCGAAAGGCAAGTTTTAAACCTTATTTTCTGTCACATTCAGATTATATACGTGTGTTGAGATGATTATATGCATGAGAATCTGTTTTGAATTCATTTTAAGGCAGCATGTTATCATCTTCCTGAAATTGCTGCATCTTTCGGTTATCTGCATAATTTCGAAGTATGGTGCTGTTAGGATGTTCAGGGGCTGCAACTACTTTGTGTTGAGATCCATTAAGATGTGTTTTACAAGATTGGTTGGTAATAAGTAGAAGTCGTCCAAATGAGGAGAGGAAAGGTTGAGCAATCGTTGGTTGGTTGCGGGCAGATTGTAGGATGAAGTTGCATGATTGTTTCTGGGTGGTTTTTTCGGTTTCCATGTTCCTTCGTGTCGTGCTGCTGTCCAGCATTACAGATATTGTTGTTTCTTAGTAAGGCATTAAGGAAGCCTTCTAGGTAAGTTATATAGACCTTGTACGAGGTATAATGAGTCCAGACGTGAAAGGCAAAAGCTGAGATGAGCGAGGCGTGCAACATATTGCACTTGGGGAAATTTGCTGTTTTCTGGTTCAGTGGTGTGCTGCCATTATATGGCTCATCACAGGACCTTAGGGGAGAGTTGAGTCATGCCTAGGAGTGAGGGTAGACCATGAAAATGTCTGGTTGGGATAGAAGTTAGGCTGGTTGAGTGCATAGACGCGCAGGTGCATGCAAAGGAGAAGGGCTGGTTGTAAGTTGGCGTATGGGATGGATGGTTCGGTTGGCTGCCTAGGAGTCATGATGAGGGTCCAGTATATGGTATAGAGGTTCTTAGGCTACTGGTTGTGATCTGGTTCCTGACCTAGGAAATTTGGGACATTAGTTAGAGGATGATTTGTGAAGAGAGCGCGAGAGACACACGTTTGGGTGAAGGTTAGAAGTTCTTTCGGGATTAAGGGTGAACGAGAATGGTGTTTGATGTTCTGCTAGTACACTTTAGCAGTATTAATTCATACCTAAGATGAATAAAAGGTGTCATAAGTTAAGTCTAAGGGCTGTAGATTGAGGATATATAAGTTAGAAGTCATTTGGTTACCTACAAAACACGATAAGAGGCAGCACGTAGCTCTGAAATTTTAAAGGACAATGCAGTACCCCGAGGACATCCAATCAGTATTTTTATGACTTGTAAACATGTTTAAGATGTATAAAATTGTATTTCCTAGGCTTGGGCTGGTTGTGGTAAGTTTCGGGCTTGCCTGGTGACTCGTTGAGACCGTATGGTGTCCGAGTAGCCCGTTGAGAAGCTTGCGAACCCGATTAATCTTGGCTAAAACTTTACTTATTTTCCCATGCATCACAAACATGTTTACGGGCAGAAAGTTTTAAAATGAAATGTTGAGTTTTATGATGATTTATGGCATGATATTTGATGTTTGATGTTTCAAATGAAAAGAAGAAAATTTTTTTGAGGAATGTGAGTTGTTGTGACCAAGACGGCGCATGAGGTCCGTAGAGCCATATTAGATGGGGATAGTGACTACGGCGCATGAGGTCCGTAGAGCTATTCCAGCCTATTACTATGATTTATAGCTTGATCAAGCGAACAGAGGGGTCGCAGCAATGAACAAACTTCACCTAAAATGTTATTATTGAGGATTTACATTATTTACATGCCATGACGTATAGTTTGAGGATTTGAGGGTGAAGCTTATTTAAAGATTTTTTTCGATGATGATGTTTAAAGTTTATAGTTTAAAGATTAAAGTTCACATTTTAAAGTCCTTTTAAAGTTCTGATGTTGAAGTTTAAAAAAATGTATTTTTATTATTGTTATTTTAATGCATGTGGATGTATATTTAGTACTTGTCATCCAGGTTTGAGCTTGCTGAGCCTATAGGCTCACTAGATCTGATTGTGTGCAGGTGAGAATGATGACGAGGTTTGAGGCGACGACGTTTGAGGAGCTCGGACACTGGCGGCGCACTCCCGAGACCTTCTAAGCTTCCGCAAAAAATTTTAATGAGATGTATTTAAATTTTGAGGATACATTTTCCTTTAGAAGTTATTTTTTTAAAAATATATTCTTATTTCGTCAGAGTTTGAAATTTGATATTTAATTCGTTTGAATTTTTTTTTTTGGAATATACGCTTTATCGCGGTATGACATTATTTGAAAATTCTTTTTGTTAGTCGCATCAAGTTTAATTTTTTGCAAAGATTTTTTGGAAAACTATCGATGATACTATTCAAGTGAATAGTACTAGGGGTGGAATCGGGTAGGGTCCCGTCCCGTAACCCCCTTCCCCGATTCCCATCTCGATAAAATTTGGGAATCAATTTTTTATCCCGATCCCGTACCCGAAAATATCGGGACCCGAATATTCGGGATCCCGTATTTTCGGGATCCCGTAGGGTCAGGTCCCGACATCCCGAAAAAGTACAATTTTAAAAACCACAAATTTTCTCCGTGAAACTTTCAAATCTGCTCAAGCATTGTACTTACTCAACTTATAGTATCATAACAGATATTAATGAATCTTTACTCATAAAGTTTGTTTCATACAAAAGCTTCAAGCATCGCAATGATAAATCAAAATGTCGACCCAATTACAAAATATAGGTTGGGTACTGCAGCATTTTGATCTAGTTGGGGACGCCCATCACTCTTCAACTTTGCATGCAATTTTGTGCCCAAGATAAGCAAAATGGCCCAAGAACAAAACATGTTTATTAAAATAAAGATCCACAGTTGCCAAAAAATGATATGCATTAGATGCGAAGGAGATGACTACACGAGGATTTTACCAACAGGGACTTCATAAAATAATTGAGGCGCATACCCAAAAAGAGTTAAATCAAGAAACATAGAACTAAACAAAAAAATGCGTGTTAATCAATAGAACCATGCCTCATGTATACCGTGGTAGGAGATGACTACACGAGGATTTTACCAACAGGGACTCATAAAATAATTGAGGTGCATGACCAAAAAGAGTTAAATCAAGAAACACGGAACTAAACAAAAAAATTCTTGTTAATCAATAGAACCATGCCTCATGTACACCGTGGTATACAATCTAACACCACTCTTCAACAACAGCAGAACCTTCTCACTCTCCCTTGATTCTGTCATTCCACTGCTACTAATCAGCTTAAACACATTGTCTAACAAACATATCGCATATAACCAACATATGTTATATAATAATATTTGCATAAATAACATTTAAATATATACAAAACACCAATTTACCATTATATAAATATAAAAAATATCAAGTATCATTGCACCAACTTACTCAATTCATAAATTACTGAACTATATTACTCTTCATTAACATCATTGACTAAATTAAAAATATATGTATTTCAATTAAAACAAATCATATGTTGTAGAAACTAACTTATTTTGATACAAAAAAAAATGACATACAAAAAGTTAAAAACATTAAAAAATATATTTTACTATTATTTATTTTGACAGATAATAAAAAAAATTCTAATTTTTTATATTAAAAAATATTTTTTTATATTAAAAAGTTATTTTTTTATATTAAAAAATTATTATTTTTATTATTTTAATATATTTCGGATCGGGTCGGGAATCCCGTGGGGAGAGCAAAAGATTCCCGATCCCATTCCCGAAAGTTATCGGGTCGGAAATTTTCCCGAAAATTCGGGTCGGGAGTGGGTCGGGATTCGGGTTGGGTCGGGATTTTCGGGATTTTTTCCACTCCTAAATAGTACTGTTCACATGAATAGTGAACCAAAAAAAAAAAGAAAAGAAAATTTATGCCTCTTATTTAAAGGAAAATATTTTAGTGAGAGGAGTCGTTTCAGTTGGTATCAGATTCGACCTATCTTAGTACAGTGTGGTTGGGGGACGAACCAAGCGAAAACTGGTGGGCATGTGAGGTCCGGGACTCAAAAGAGGGCGGAGAGTGATCGTCGGTGCCAGAGGTTGCACGGACAATGAGCGGCACCTGGCAGACTTCTAGAGGCGAAGGGGCACATGAATGAACCGATCTCACACCGGAATGAGAGGGATTACGAGACTAGGAAGTTATAGATGTAGTTGAGGTTAGTTAAGGCAGGATTATCAGATTTAACTGGTACTACTCATATCAACAAGGTGCATCTTCTTTTCGGGAGCTCATCACTTAAGAACTCCAAAGTTAAGCGTGCTTGACTTGGGACAATTTTGGGATGGGTGACCCTCTGGAAGTTTCTCAGGGTAAGTGCGAGTGAGGACAAAACACGCTGGAAAGACCAGTGTTGGTACAGTGGGGACAGTCGTTAAATCTAGGGCGTTACAGTTATGGTCGAGATATTTGGGTAGAATTTAAATTTGGGGTCGAACTTGGGTCGAGTGTGGGTCGAGTTTAAAATTTAGGCCGAGTTTGGGTTTGAATTTGGGTTGAGCTTTCATTTTGACTCTATCTGGCTTGAAGTTTTTGTGGTTTTCACTCGTATCAAAATATTTAAAGACAAGGTATAAGTATAAATATGAAAATAAATGATAAGCGACATATAATATATTTGATATCATGACATATATATATCTTGGACCAAGTACATGAAATACAAAATTTCCTAAAAACGGCAATGAATTTATCATTCAAGGTATACACGTTTCACCATGCTAGTGTTAAGGCTGCAACTGTACTGACATAAACTTCTCACCCACCATTGCAATGAAATATTGCACATTAATAAAAAGATATTAAATTACAAGCACAGATAAAAAAAAGATAAGAAACTTTTGCCCGGGGGATTTCTTGTGGGACTCAGTTGGCCGAAGAATATTCCATTCAGTGACCAAATCGGTTTCAACATCCATCGCCACTAAAAATGCGGAACCATGAGAGAAAGTGGCATGATCAGTGCCTGTAGTTTCTTACAGAAGATTCAACATTGCATTCTGAATCCAACACTGGCACCTTCCCAACTCTTGGCATGAATTCAGTAGAATCCAGTGGCCATTGGTATGAAAAGATACCAAAATCAAAGATGTCTTATCCCATGAAAAGTCCGATCAATCTCGGCTTTTTGCTCTCAAATATAACATTAAAAAATTTCTCATATTGGTCTTCCCATCCTAAAAATAAGCTTTTTTGGTCTCTAATGCATAGCATATCTTTTTCCCAAAATATACCCATACTATTATTGTTCTTAAAATGAAACAAAATACAATAGAATATAAAAAATTACTTTAATAAAGGATTAAAGTAAAGAACATCGATTAGGGGTTGGTTTACTCGAGCATAAAAACAGCATGAGCAGTGTGCCCTCTAACACCATTTAACATTAATTATCTAATCCTAACTGTTGTCTTGAAATAATAAGCCCTCCAATGAGACACTTACAACAAAATATGATATATAAATTAATTAATTTCCACGTTTCTAGTAAGTGGTAACTAGATTACGTACACAAGAAATTAGTTAGACTAGTGAATACTCGCTCAACCGTTTAATTTGTTTTCCTTCATCCTAATTTCACATGAATTTTTGTGGAAGTGGGACATTGGGATTACCATGATCTTGCAGATAGGCTAGTCTATAGTGTCTGTAGTTAAAGAAGACTCACTAATGGATCTCAAAATTATAACTATATTACTCAAATACTCGTGATATTATGTAAGAGAAAAAACAAATTTAAGATGAGAGAGAGCACGTAAAAGTGAATGAATCTCTCTTAAAACGAGAATATTATATTATTAATGGGCTAACCTCCTATATAGGTCAGAAGCTCCTTTGCCCATACAGGTGATAAATCGAGGGATATACACGAGTAGGCAGGGGTTCGAGGGAGATGACCCATATAACGGACTAATTCCCAGAGCATACCCCACAATATTTCAGTGGGGAATATGCTCCACACGAGAATCGAACCCGTGAAATCGGAGAAGTTATTCCCACGTCACCTCAGGTCTTACCAACTCGTCTGTGTCCCTGGGGGCGAGAATACTATATCAAATATAATACCAGATTGGTGATCAATTAATATCTTATAACTATATATTTCATTCAAATAAATAATGTAGTGTTTTTTTCAGAATCCACATCCCTAGGAGAAGCTGGAATAGTACAAAGAAAATATTAGTGGGAAAATCGAAAGATGACGAAAAATCGAACTCGTCGCTTTTTACTGCTCACACATATATTCTTATCAACGTCGGGCGATCAATTGAGGTAGGCCTGGCCTGGACCTGAGGAGGCCCAGGAAATAAAAATTTAAGTTAATAGTCATAGACCGAAAACTAGTTTGTATACTCTGTTCTTTTAGATAAGTCCAGGTCTGTGTCTTGTTAGGTTAAGTCCAATCCTAATCTCTTAAGTGGAGATGTTGAAGTTGACAAGTTGCTCGCGTACCGCAGTAGCCTAGTGAGACAGTTGTGGAAGAAAGAATTTTGTTTTAACGTCAGTATTTTAATATATTCATGTTATAAAATATTAATTTAACTTTAGAAAATACCTAAGTAATTTTAATTGACTCCGCTTTATTGTTCAAGGTGGGAAATTTTAATTTCATTCTAAGGATATATCTAACACAGCATCAAAATGGTGTTTTGCATCGTTTAGGTGTTGAAAAGCCATCTCAAACGGGCCGCACATTTTCTCAAAATGAAACAACGTAAAAAAAAAAGGTTATATTTGGCGCAAAGAAAGCCCTGCTCCAAATCCTAATCCATTCTTTTTCTTTTTATTTAAATTGACTGAACCTTTATTGTTCAAGGAGGGAATTTTTAATTTCAGTCTAAAACTAAAAAATTATTATGAAATCAAATTAGTTTGTCAAATTTGGATGTCTACAAATTGTCAAATTTGGGTGTCTACAAAATTGTCAAATTTAGGAGAAGTGATTAGGACTTTATATTATTTTAATCATTTCATTTGCCTATAAATAGGCTTGTAATCTTCATTGTAAAACCACACAAGATTATACAAATTCTCTCCCAATTATCTTCTCTCTAAATCAAGGAAATTATAGAGAAATAATAATTTCCTATTAACATAAACTCAAGACTTCATTTGAAGCAATTAAGGAGCAATCAAGGTTATTATCGAGGTAATTATTTCATTTAGTTTGTTAATGTTTCTTTAAATTTATAACACGTTATCAGCACGATCACTCGATTGCTTTTACATATTTCGTTGTATAATATCATGTTATTATATAAAAGGAGTCATTGACACCTAATTATAATAACGTGATATGATTTACAAATTTCTATCGTTTATTATTATACTTCTGTATAATATCATGTTATTCTATAAAAGGAGTCTCTGACACCTCATTCTAATAACATGATATGAATTACAAAATATATTGTTCATTATTGCATAATTTATGTATAATATCATATTATTATATAAAGGAGGCTATGTCACCTCAAAATAATAATGTGATGTGATATACAAAATTATTTAACTGTGATTACGATTATATGCATTACATATAACCATAAGTGTTAAATAAAATTATTGTATTTAATTTTTCAAAAATAAACGATCATTAAATGGATAAATATTAATGACTCGTAACGGGTATAAACGGCTAGATTTTATTCTATAAATATGATGTTTTCTAACACGTTCATGCATCCCTCTATTGCTATTCTCCATCAAATTCTTCTCGACAAAATTATTTTTTGAATTACAAAAGGCAAGAGGAAGAAGATGATTCGTCTAGGAAAAATTGTTTCAAGCATTTTGATCATTATACTTACTTAGCTTGTATTTACTAGCGAGTATCCGCCTCGCATCTTTTCATTGTTTCTAATCATGCTTGTATTGCTCGTTTATCCATTGTTTTTCATTGTTATGCTAATGAATTTTGACTAAATGTATTTTGTTATAAAGCACCACCATGTCGAATTTGGCAAAGCTTGAATTTGTTGCTCTGGATATCACTGGAAAGAATTATATGCCATGGACCCTCGATGTCGAGATGCATCTTGAATCATTGGGTTTAAGTGAAACAATAAAAAATTAATGCATCGTTTTCACAAGAAAAACGAAAGCTATGATATTCTTACGAAGACATCTTGATAAGGGGTTGAAATGTGAATACCTCACGGAAAAGAATCATATGGCATTATGGCACGGATTAAAAGAACGCTTTGAACACATAAGGGAAGTTATACTTCCGACTGCCCGTGATGAATGGAACTCGTTGAGATTCCAAGATTTTAAGAAGGTCAGCGATTATAATTCGGCAATGTATCGAATAGTCTCGCAACTGAAATTTTGTGGCATGAAGTCACAGAATCGGAAATGCTTGAAAAGACATTTTCCACTTTCCACGCTTCGAATATAACTCTACAACAACAGTATAGAGTGCGTGGATTTGCGAGATATTCTGAACTCATCGCATGTCTTCTTGTGGCAGAAAAGAATAACGAGCTATTAATGAGAAATCATCATTCCCGACCTACAAGATCAACGGCATTTCCTGAAGTAAATGTCGTAATACAAAATGAACGAAACCAAAATCAAAGTCGTGGACAAGATTTTGGTCATGGAAGAGGTCGGGGTCGGGGACGTGGACGTGGATATAAAAACAACTATGGTCGTGGACGCGGCCGTGGTTTTGAAAACAATAGAGGTAGTTACTTCAATAACCCCTCTAAAAAGGAAACCACGAACCATCCACAGAAAAGGCAGCATGAGAACACGAGTATGAATGACCATCACTCAAAAAGATTTGAAAGCTCTTGTTTCAGATGCGGTACTCCAGGGCATTGGTCTCGTATTTGTCGAGCCCCGGAACATCTTTGTAAGCTCTATAAAGAATCATTAAAGGGCAAAGAAAAAGAGACCAATTTCACTGAACATGAAAAGGAGACAAATTCAGTGAACATAATAACTGCAAATGATCACTTGAGTGATTCAACTCATTTCGATACTGCAGATTTTCTCATCGATTTCTCTGAAAATGATCAGTTCAACGGTGGAATGTAAATGTAACAATTTCGGATATTTTTATGATGATATGTATTGTATGTTGTAACAATTTCAAATTTTTATAAATGATATGTATTGTATGTTTTATATTTTCTAATTGCATCTGTTAAA
>KQ996268.1:288580-322894 GCA_001598015.1 Dorcoceras hygrometricum
AATGTTTTTGGACCTATAGTCCTTACACCTGAAGGTGTAAAACCTGTTGGATACAAATGGGTTTTCGTTCGAAAACGAAATGAGAAAAATGAAATATTGAGATATAAAGCTCGGTTTGTTGCACAAGGTTTTTCTCAAAGGCCTGGAATTAATTATGAAGAAACGTATTCTCCAGTTATGGATGCAATTACGTTTCGGTATTTAATTAGTTTGGCGGTTTCTGAAAATTTTTAAATGCGTCTTATGGATGTTGTTACGGCTTACTTATATGGAACTATTGATAGTGATATATATATGAAAATCCCTGAAGGATTTAAGATGCCTGAAGCACAAAGTTCAAAACCCAAAGAATGTTATTTTGTAAAATTACAAAGATCATTATATGGGTTGAAACAATCCGGTCGAATGTGGTATAATCGATTGAGTGAGCACTTGATGAAAAAGGGATATGTAAACAATCCAATATTCCCTTGTGTTTTCATTAAGAAAACAACATCTGGATGCGTAATTATTGCTGTATATGTTGATGATTTAAACATCATTGATACGAATAAAGAAATCCAAGATGTTGTGATGTATTTAAATGACGAATTTGAAATGAAGGACCTTGGAAAAACCAAGTATTGTCTTGGTTTACAAATTGAGCACAAAGAAGGTGGAATATTTGTTCACCAGTCAAATTATACAGAAAAGGTCCTTAAACTTTTTAATATGGATAAAGCAAATCCTTTAAGTACTCCAATGGTTGTTCGACGATCATTGAACATTGAAAATGATCCATTCCGTCCATGTGAAGAAAATGAAGTTATTCTTGGTCCAGAAGTACCATATCTAAGTGCTATTGGTGCTCTTATGTATCTTGCAGATTGTACTAGACCTGATATATCTTTTGCAGTAAATTTATTGGCAAGATTTAGCTCATGTCCAACAAAGAGGCACTGGAACGGAATTAAGCATATATTCCGTTATCTACGAGGAACAACAGATTTGGGACTTTTATATTCAAAAGATGCCAATAAAAGTATTGTTGGGTTTGCTGATGCTGGATACCTATATGATCCACATAAGGCACGATCTCAAACTGGATATGTATTTACACGTGGAGGCACTGCAATTTCTTGGCGTTCACAGAAACAAACTCTTGTGGCAACTTCATCAAACCATGCCGAGATTATTGCACTACATGAAGCAAGCCGTGAATGTGTATGGTTAAAATCCATACGAAGTCACTTTCTACGATAGTGTTCAGAAAGCACATATACAATATTGGGATGCGCCGACCTACGAAGTATGTGAAGATTCAGTTATGCCAACATGAGGGGGAGTTTACGTGACTGCACTCTTTTTTCCTTACTATGGTTTTTATCCCATTGGGTTTTTCCTAGTAAGGTTTTTAACGAGACAGTATCAAAACACGTAATTAGGACATCCAAAAGGGGGAGTATTATGAAATCAAATTAGTTTGTCAAATTTGGATGTCTACAAATTGTCAAATTTGGGTGTCTACAAAATTGTCAAATTTAGGAGAAGTGATTAGGACTTTATATTATTTTAATCATTTCATTTGCCTATAAATAGGCTTGTAATCTTCATTGTAAAAACACACAAGATTATACAAATTCTCTCCCAATTATCTTCTCTCTAAATCAAGGAAATTATAGAGAAATAATAATTTCCTATTAACATAAAATCAAGACTTCATTTGAAGCAATTAAGGAGCAATCAAGGTTATTATCGAGGTAATTATTTCATTTAGTTTGTTAATATTTCTTTAAATTTATAACAAAAATGTTATTTACAAGAATGCACTGGGGGCATCACGTTAGTTTGTTTGAATGAGTCAACGATCAAAGAAGACTCCAAGAAACTGAATGGTGAATCAACGTGACAAGATATTGGAATATTTGCCAGAATTCGTGTAGTTTACGAGTTTGGAGCTATTGGAAGACAACTAAAGCAAAATTTAATGATTAGTTAATTAAAATTTAAAATGCCTGGGTGTCTATGTTTGTGATAGTTCTTCCAATTTGTCATTTCTATTCTTGTCTAGGCATCTGTTTTTCAAATGTCATTAACCAGATTTGTCTTTTTTTCAAACAAATCACCAACTCCAACTAGTGATCACTTTTTGACCTAATAACCTAAAATGGTGACAAGTTCCCATCTAATATAATTGTCTTTTTCCTGTGTGATTAACTAGCATCGTTGGAACCCATCCATGCGCTTATCTACAAGATAGTGAATAACATGAGGGAAATTTTGTAAAGACGGGAAATGTAATTTTTATATCATTCGATAAATAATATACGAATTTCAAATTTCTATCTGAACATAGAAAAAACGTATTGTTCCGGTTATGTGGTCAAATTTATATAACACCGAGTGATGTTATATATACAATGAGGTTACATGTTTGTTTACACATTCATTTGAAAATTTTACATAAATTGTTACAAATGCACTTAAATAGAACGAATTCTATTAAAATCACTTCGGATAATTTTGATATTTTACTAGTAATGCGTAACCCTCCTTTTATATCTAGCATTTTCCTATAAAATATTGGGAAATTATCTAAAATATTTAATGAATGCATTTTTTGCAAATGCTATTTCTTTATAATGACACGAAATTAAAGGATTAATCAAATGTGTAACAATCCAAATACTATTGGCAGGTTCGGTTATTGTATATAACGGGGTGAATAAATACTTTAAATTAAGCTGAGTTAACAGCTTGAACTTATTTTCGAGCAAAAATAAATATGGAAACAACTTGATCTGTCATTGAAAAGAAAGTAAATAAAATAAGGCATGAGATTTGCTTCAGAAAATTCAAAGTATAAACCTCTATATCTCCACTTCTTCTATTTCCAAGAGGATTACACCAACAGGTGGAGTAATTGGAAAATCGAAAAAGAATAGAAGGACTAAATGCGAAAAGTTGTAGCTGTATTCCCTTACAAAACTGAACATAAACAGTTGGCGCAAAAAAATGAACAGTAGAAACAGATTTGGAATACAAGATCTTCAGATTCCGATTATAAGAGTTGATATTACAACTAATGGAACTCTATATGAATTCTCTATTGTTGTAACGGGTCTTAATACAGATTCGTCAAAAGATCAAAAACAACAGCAGCTCTGGCTTAGCGGAAACGCAGGCATTTGACAAACACACGCAATCCCCCAAATCTGGTTCAGCTTACCACCCGTCTGCCCCTTAGTTGCCTCACCTGCATCGGGAAAACTAGTGAGCATAGGGGCTCAACAAGTAAAACTGAGGATAACAAGATCATATAATGCAGACATAACTGAAACTTGATAAAATAAATTAAAGGAAGTCATCTGAACTCAAAACTTGCTACTAAAAGACAGATCGAAACATCAGATCTGAATCGCTTTGTACTGTATGACTTATGGTCTAGAGGTTCTCTGGTGGTCCTGGTGCATGAAACATGTTATCTGAATTCAGTAACTCTCTGTGAAGAGATTACGGTAATTCCATAATCATGTCCCTTCTGATGAAGGGATTATAGTCATACCGTAATCATGTTCCTTTCTGGTTGACCGGGTCCTCTATGCCATAAGTCCTTAAAACTGAAAATTTACTTCCTTTACCTCAAAATAGATATTATACATTGCTCTTGATCGAAGATCGATCGCTGAAAACAAGATGATTCACTACTATGAAACTCATTTTATCTTTAAAAACAACTTTACTTTACTAAGTGTACAACTGGGCTACGAGATGAGGATAGCAGAAACCAGCTCGAAAAAACGCAAACAACTTTGGCTACAGGAAGCAGATCGCAAGCGTAAAGAACAACTTTGACTACATAAAATAGATCTTGGATGTGAAACAGATTACAGGCGTGAAGAACAGCTTTGGCTAACGAAGATAGCTTACGAATAGGACAAACAGATTTGGTTCTACGATAAATAGCTCACGCGTAGTAAAACAAATTTGGTTTAAAGAGAACAGCTTACGCGCAGTAAAATGGTAACATAAGTTTAGGAACAAGAATTTCAGCATTGGAAGGTCACTCAGCTTTGAAAAACCCAATCAATTTAACAACAATTCACTCAGTCTGGTCAAGAAAAAATAGGTCAGATCTGCTTAGAACGAAGGTACTGCAACAGCTCAGACAGACTCTAAACAGACTAGCTCAGCTTATTCGACCAGAACATAGTCCCGATCAAACCAGCACCGCCTACCTGTTCAGAGTCGATGTCCATAACTTTTACAGCACACCAGACCATAGAACTTCTCTTGGCTTATCTTATCTGGAAATCTGTACAACTCAGTATTTTGAAAACACAACTGAATTTTGCTAAAAGATAACTGGTGAGTTTTTCTCAAAACTAAAAACATCAAAGCAGTGAATCCTTAGCTTAAACATGAACTTAAACTGGCTGAAGTGAAACATTCATCAGGCAAGCACACAACAGAAAACACGAAACAATATATGTTTTCCAGATGCAGCAAGAATCAATTTTACTTGCCTGGGCTGAGAATCATAACAGCAGATGGATTTGGCTGGAAATCTTCTCAAGCACACTCGGCGAGCTCTTGTGTATTTTGAGAGAAATGAAAGATTTTCTTGGAACAAAAATGAGCTCCAACTCACGTAAAACCATCATATACGGGAGAATGATTTGTAGTAGGTGGAAGTACAATGATTAGGCATGGTTAGTTTACCAAATCCTTGCAAAAATGGTAAAAACTCCCAACTACTATTTTAATTTGTAAATGTGACAACCCATTTTTATAAAAACAGATCTCCCATCCGAATTCATTTATTTAAAGAAAACTGCTCCAACTCGGGATTGTGCTTGGGACGAAATCCTTCTAGAGCCATCTGGCCGTGCTTCTAAGCTGGAAGAAAAGAAAGAATCAGCTTAGATTATTGGAACTAGCTAAATCTGGATGTTCGAATATCAAAACAGCCCTTGGAAATAAAAAGGTTAACAATTGTGGTCCTATGGATTTTGGGGCGCTACAACTCTACCCCCCTTACAGAAATTTCGTCCTCAAAATTTACTTACCAAACAGCTCTGGGTAGAGACTATGCATATCAGCTTCTGTCTCCCAAGTTTTTTCCCGCTCAGATTGGTTCGACCACTGAACCTTAACCATTGGGATGCTATGATTTCTTAACTTCCTATTCTCTCTATGAAAATTCCTCTCAGGTCTTTCTTCATAACTCAGATATGGTGCAAGCTGGATAGGTTCATAGCTCAAAATATGCGATGGGTTAGGAACATATTTTCTCAAAGCTGATACATGGAAAACGTTATGCACTGAGGACAGATGTGGGGGTAATGCTAGTCTATAAGCCAGCATTCCTACTTTCTCCAAAATCTCGTATGGACCAATGAACCTTGGGCTGAGCTTACCCTTCTTCCCAAATCTCATTACGCCTTTCATCGGTGCTACCTTTAAAAACACGTGATCTCCAGCTTCGAATGTGAGGACTAGAAATTGTTAATTGATGATTAACGAAATAATCAGATCTGGATAAGGATTAACCAAGTAAATGTTAACCATCGGGTTTTCAGATTTGAAGGATTTGGTTTTCTGTTGGTGATTTTCAGATTTGAGGTAGAACAGAGCAGATGTGGACTGTTGGTCGCTATCGGGTGGCTTGGAACAGATCCGATTGGCGTAAGCGGATTTGAGAAGATCGTACTCGGGTATGATATGTTTTGGTGTAGTGCGCTTGAGTTGAGTGTTGTTGGGAATTGGTATCGGAAGGTATCAGATTTGAGATGTTCTGGAGGCTTTGAGTTGAGAGAACAGGTTTGGGTAGCGGAATCTAGAGTTGGAGGTAATGCGACGTCGTATAGTGTTACCAGATTTGACGCGGGTTGAATGAAATCTGTTCAGTGGGAGCGAACAGATGTGTGCGTCTATTTGGGAAAGCCAAGTGTTGGTCAACGGTACTGTGTGGACCGGTCCGGTTCGAGAGTTGGTATAGACCGGGGCGGTTTAATGATTTCAGATTTGACCAAATCTGGATGAGCGAGCGAGCCTTTGTCGCGAGAGCTGTTTGTTTGGAGCGGGACTCCAACGCGACGTCGTTTTGATGATTGAGTGCGAGGATAGCGTAGCAGAGTCAGATCTGAGTTAGCGCTAAGATTTTAGAAGGCGCCCAGATTTGAGATAGCGTCCAGATTTGAGTGATTGACTTTCACTGTAGCTTTGACTAAGAGATTTAAATATAAGTGTCAAGCAACATTTAGTCAATTTCGAACCCGATAATTCTTATCTTCTTCCCGAGAGTTTCCCGAAACCCTCATTGTTCATATGAACCTTTCTCCGTCGATCGCCGTCGATTTACGCCGCCTTTTGGATCAAGATTGGTGGCGCTGAGCTCGTCTTCCTTAGGGCTTTCGATTGATACCAGTTTGGAGACTTGAATCGAGGAGTTTAGGGTAGTTGCAGAGTTTGATATCTTCGCGATTGTTGACCAGTGGTTCTTTTGTTCTTGAGCAGTTTTGAGTAAGTGATTTTTTACTGATTTAAGCTTCGATTTAGAGTTGGATAGTGCTCTGTAGAGTTGAGGTATCTGTTTTAGGCTATGCGGCTTTAGGCTGTAAGCTGAATGAGCTTTGATGTGAGCTGATTATTAGATATCTTGACAGATTTGAGCTCGTAGGCATATTCTGTTGAGTTCTGGAAGAGCTAGTAGAGCAGCTGAGTTGAGCAGGCTGCTGGAGCTGTGTTCTGCGTGATCTTTCGAGGTAGAAACCGAGGTTTGAGGTACAGATTGGAGTTTATTTAAACAGTTTTGGCATAAGCATGAAATATTTTCAGTATGATGAGATTGCTGTGATGAGTGTTTACGTGAACAGATTTGCTTGACTGTGATATAAATTTCTGTTCTGTTTACGTATGATTTATGTATGTTAGTGTATTGATATTGACTGGAATTCACGCATATATATTGAGCCTGAATTTGATTGATTCCCGAGTCGAGTTAGCGTTGTGATCGGTCGGCTGAGTTGTCGCGCCTGAAAGGTCCAATGCTATCATCGAGGTGGTGGCCGGATGAGTCGTCGTGCCTGAAGACCACTGAACTGATGGTCGACTGATTGTGGCACCTGAAGATCACAGATCGATGATTTCCACCTGCTGATTGGCTGTGCGTGGTGTTGAGGCTCCTTTGATTTCCAGCTGTGTCGTTGGCCTTGATTACCGTGCATATCATGATTTGAAATATTGCATGTTTTATGAATTGTTGTTTTATGAGTGCTCTTCGTATTGAGGTTTGACCTCGTCCATTTTTCCCTGTTTTTGGGCTGCTTTGGTCTGTGTTGGCCTTTGCAGGTTCTTCAGGTAATCCAGCTGGACAGAGTGGAGCTTCAGATGGTAGATCCCCGTTTTGAGTCTCAGTTATAGTTATACTGTGTATTGAACCAGGGGATGCCCTGCGTGATTTATAATTCGGGGATCTTGATTTGTATTTACCTGTATTTGATGCATACTTATTTGTGTGTTGATGTTTGAGGGATTCTTGAGTTAAAAATCCTTATTTTGAGTATGCTTGTATTTTGAAGAAATGATCTCCCGTTCAAGCCCAAAACGAAAATTTTTAGCCCTATTTTATTGCTTCCGCATATTTGTGATTAATTGAGTAAATTAATCTTTGTTTTAGCGCACCAGACCTGACATTTTGGTATCAGAGCTTAAACTGGGATAAGTTCATCACACTTGAGTCTAGGCACAGAGTTTGATGCTTTTGATTTTGTATCTACCTCTGTGATTTATTTGCTTACACTCTTACCCTGAGTTTTGTTAGATGCCGCCGAGGAAAGATAGGAGTATAATCGCTAGGCAGGTAGATGGGGAGTCTAGAGACCCGGGCAGTGATGAGGATGTTGAGCAGCAGAGTATATCTTTGCGTCGTCGTGCTAGACAGACAGAGGTAGAAGATGTGACTAGACAGATTGGCGAGATGGAGCTAGTTCTTGCTAGGTTTCAGAGGATGAATCCCCCTACATTTACTGGTTCCGAGGGTGGTTTGATGGCTGAAGGTTGGTTAGAGCATATGGAAGAGTTGTTTGATGCAGTGGAGTACTCTCAGGAGAGAAGACTGAAGCTAGCGGTTTTTCAGCTGAGGGAGAATGCTCAACGTTGGTGGAAGGGTAGTTCCCGAGTCATGAGAGAGAGTGAGACTTTGATTTCTTGGGAGAGCTTTTGTGAAGCCTTTCGACAGGAGTATACCCATGAGTCCTAATACAATAACCGGGAGTGGGAGTTCGATAATCTGAAGCAAGGGAACTTGAGGGTAGCTGAGTATGCTAGACAGTTTTCGTCGCTTTTGTCGTATGTTCCCCATGTTGCTAACCAGGAGAGAAGCAGAGGAACAAGTTTCTGAGAGGCTTGAGGCCTGAGTTGTTTCGTATGGTATTGGCTGGTTCTCCTGCGACGTATGCTGAGGCTGTGGATAGGGCCGTGGATATTGAGGAGAGTCTGTTGGAAGCGCAGAATCAGGTTCAGCCGACAGCTGGACGCACTTTTCAGCCTCTGCCTGAAGCGATGCCATCATTTCAACCTCCCCAGACTTCGCAGCAGTCGAATCGCCAGAAGTTCAAGCCTCGAGGAAAGCATTTTAAGAGACGATCGAACTCAAGTTCTTCTGGTTCTGTTAACTCTGGTGGTAGTGGCTCCGAAGGTGTGACGTGTGGTCAGTGCGGAGGTAGGCATATGACTTTGCAGTGCCGTGGAGTTCGGGGTTTTTGCCATCAATGTGGCCAACCGGTACATTTCGCTAGAGTGTGTCCTTTGATGGATGGACAGTCTGTGAGTCAGTCGTAACAAGGTTCGGCTGGTGGTTCTTCACAATGACCGCAATCTTTTGCTCAGTCCCAACGATCAGGTTTCCAACCACGAGAATCATCTAGGTTTGGAGGATCTGCTAGACCATAGTTTCCGGAAGCACAGCAAGCTCAGGTGAATGCCTTTACGAGAGAGCAAGCTGATGATATGCCTGAAGGAGTTATTGCAGGTACTTGTTCTATCTTTGACTTTCCTGCACGAGTTTTTTTTTATACTGGAGCATCACACTCCTTTATATCTGATCTGTTTGTGCATGAGTGTGGGTTGAGTGTTACCCTACTGTGTGATGTTGTATCTGTATCTACTCCTGCTAATGTGTGGTTGATGTCCCGTTACCCTACTGTGTGATGTTGTATCTGTATCTACTCCTGCTAATGTGTGGTTGATGTCCCGTGAAGTGGTTTTGGATTGTGTGATAGATTTGATGAGAATGTGTTGGTGACTAACATGATTGCCTTGGAGATTAGAGATTTTGATTGTATTTTGGGTATGGACGTGTTGTCCAGTTATAGAGCGAATGTTGATTGTTTCCATGGTGTAGTGAGGTTTAGACCTCCATTTGGAGAGAAGTGGGATTTCTACGGTGCTGATTCGCGATCGAAGATTCCACTAGTGTCGGCCATGGAGATGTTCAATCTGTTGTCGCTAGAGAATTTTGGGTTTATTATTTATGCCCTGGATGTTTCCCGAGAATCACAGATAGAGTTGAGTGATGTTCCGATTGCTCGAGAGTTCCCAGATGTATTTCCGGATGAGATTTTTGGATTCCCTCCGAGACAAGAGATTGACTTCAGCATAGAGTTGGTGCCACGAACAGCCCCGATTTCGAGAGCTCCATATCGGTTGGCGCCAGCTAAGTTGAAGGAACTCAAGGATCAGTTGCGTGATATTTTGGAGAAATGATTCATCAGACCGAGCATGTCGCCTTGGGGAGCTCCGATTCTCTTTGTGAAGAAGAAGGATGGATCTATGAGGATGTGTGTTGATTTTCGGCAGTTGAATAAAGCGACGATCAATAATAATTATCCTTTGTCGAGGATTTATGACTTGTTTGATCAGTTGCAAGGATCGACAGTGTACTCTAAGATTGATCTGTGACCTGGTTATCATCAGTTGCGGATTAGAAACGCTGATGTGACGAAGATGGCTTTCAGGATGATATACGGGCATTATGAGTTTCTTGTGATGCCGTTCGGATTGACAAATGCTCCTGTTATCTTAACGGATTTGATGAATCGCGTCTTAGTGAGTACATCGATCATTTTGTGATTGTCTTCATAGATGACATCCTGGTGTATTCGAGAAATTTCAGGGAGCATAAGGAACATTTGAGATTGGTGTTGCAGAAACTGAGAGGCTCACAACTGTATCCGAAGTTCAGCAAGTATGAATTCTGGCTGGATAAGGTTATCTTTTTGGGTCATGTCATTTCTGCACAAGGTATTTCTGTGGATCCGAGTAAGGTCGAAGCAGTTCTTAACTGGGAGCGACCTAGGAATGTTTCTGAGATCCGTAGTTTCTAAGGTTTGGCTGGCTATTATAGACGTTTCATCGAGAAGTTTTCTTCGATAGCCAGGCCGATGACTCAGTTGACCCAGAAGGATAGGAAATTTGTTTGGACAGACGAGTGTGAGTCGAGTTTCCAGATGCTTAAGAAGAAGTTGACTACTGCTCCTGTGTTAGCTTTGCCTTCGGGTTCTGGAGGTTTTGTTGTTTGTTCTGATACTTCTCTGAATGGTCTGGGTTGTGTATTGATGCAGAACGGGCGAGTGATAGCTTATGCGTCTCGACAGTTGAAACCCCATGAGAAGAGATACCCCGTTCATGATCTAGAGTTGGCTGCAATTGTTTTTGCATGAATATTTGGCTCACTATCTGTATGGTGAGAAATTTGTGGTGTACACGGACCACAAGAGCTTGAAGTATATATTCACTAAGTCAGATCTGAATATGAGGCAACGTCGTTGGATGTAGTTGCTCAAGGATTTTGACTGTGAGATTCAGTATCAGCCTGGGGAAATGAACTTAGTGGCAGATGCTCTGAGTAGGAAAGCCCAGACTGTGATGTTGACATCGATGAGTAATCCAAAGTCCATGAGGATTTGGGGACTTCTGGATGGCATTTGAGCCAGAGGATCGGTACTTTGTGGTTTCTTCTTGTCAGGTTGAACCACAGATTATTGTAGACATTAGAGCAGCGCAGAGAACTGACCCGTATATTCATGAGTTGAAGGTTAAGGCCTAGAATGATCAGTCGGAAGATTTTACAATTGCTTCTGATGGATGCTTGGGATTTCGAGGTAGATTGGTTGTTCAAAATTTGATTGATTTGAAGTAAAAAATCTTGAACGAGGCCCATTGTAGTCGTTACAGTGTGCATCCGGGCGAGAAGAAGATGTATCATGCCTTGAAGTCTCATTACTGGTGGGAAGGTATGAGGAATGATATATCTGGATTTGTAGCTTGATGTTTGAATTACCAACATATCAAAGCTGAGAGGATGAGACCTGGTGGATTGCTACAGAGTTTAGAAGTGTCTCAATGGAATTGGGAGCACATCTTCATGGATTTTGTGACTTATTTACCTCGATCAAATAGGGGATGCGATGCGATTCGGGTGGTGATTGATAGACTTTTGAAGTTAGCCCATTTCATTCCCTATGATGTGAGATGTTCTATGAAGAAGATGGCTAGACTGTACATTGACCATGTTTTAGATTGCATGGAGTGCCGTCGATAGTGTCTGACAGAGATCCACGATTTACTTCCCGATTTTGGAAGAGCTTGCAGGCAGCGATGGGTTCAAGATTGGCTATGAGTACAACTTATCACACTCAGACAGATGGTCAATCCGAGAGGACCATTCAGATTTAAGAGGATATGCTGCGAGCAATAGTGATGAATTTCAGTGGTAGCTGGCAGGACTCACTGTCTCTGGTAGAGTTTTCTTATAACAATAGCTACCAAGTGACTATTGGGATGGCATCATTTGAAGCTTTGTATGGTCGAAAGTGTAGATCTCTAATCTGCTGGGAAGAGGTTGGTGAGAAACAATTGTCTACTCCTGAATTTGTGCAGCATATGAAAGATCAAGTTGAGTTGATTCGGTGTAGAATGAAAGTTGCACAAGATCGACAAGCTAGCTATGCTAACAAGAGACGCAGACCTTTAGAATTTCAGGTTGGCGATCGAGTATTTCTCAAGGTTTCTCCTTTCAGGAGCGTAATGAGATTCAGATTTAAGGGTAAATTGGCTCCTAGATTCGTTGGTCCCTTTGAGATTATTGAGCGGATTGGATTTTTGGCGTACATATTGCGATTGCATGCTGAGTTAGCAGTGATACATGATGTGTTTCATGTATCTATGTTGAGGAAATATGAGCCAGATCCGTCCAATGTGCTGAGGACTGATGAAGTTGAGCTGGATTCTACCTTGAGCTATGTTGAATATCCAGTGCAGATTCTGGATAGGAAGGAGAAGCAGCTGAGGAATAAGACTATTCCATTGGTGATGGTCCAGTGGAGTAAGCATGACAGAGAAGAAGCTACATGGGAAGTTGAAGAAAACATGAGACATGAGTGGCCTCATCTGTTTGAGTGATGACAGTAGATTTCCAGGTAAATCTTCTGACTTGTTGATTCGTGCTTTGAGTTGTTTTGTGATCATGAATTGTGGCCTTGTTAAGCATTGAGTCATGCTGGGCAGATTGTGTGTCTGAGTTTTGGTGAATTTCTGATGTTTTCTGTGATTCTGATCCGTTCCTGTAAGTTGATTTCGAGGACGAAATCCATTTCTAGTGGGGGAGAGTGCGAGGGCTATGAATTGTTAACTGGTGATTAACGAAATAATCAAATCTGGATAAGGATTAACCAAGGAAATTTTAACCATCGGGTTTTCAGATTTGAAGGATTTGGTTTTCTGTTGGTGATTTTCATATTTGAGGTAGAACAGATCAGATGTGGACCGTTGGTCGCTATCGGGTGGCTTGGAACAGATCCGATTGGCGTAAGTGGATTTGATAAGATCAAACTCGGGTATGATCTGTTTTGGTGTAGTGCGCTTGAGTTGAGTGTTGTCGGGAATTGGTATCGAAAGGTATCAGATGTGAGATGTTCTGGAGGCTTTGAGTTGAGATAACAAGTTTGGGTAGCGGAATCTAGAGTTGGAGGTAATGCGACGTCGTATAGTGTTACCAGATTTGACGTGGGTTGAGTGAAATCTGTTCAGTGGGAGCGAGCAGATGTGCACGTATATTTGGGGAAGTCAAGTGTTGGTCCACGGTACTGTGTGGACAAGTCCGGTTCGAGAGTTGGTATAGACCGGGGCGGTTTAATGATTTCAGATTTGACAAAATCTGGATGAGCGAGCGAGCCTTTGTCGTGAGAGCTGTTTGTTTGGAGCGGGACTCCAACGCGACGTCGTTTTGATGATTGAGCGCGAGGATAGCGTAGCAGAGTCAGATCTGAGTTATCGCTAAGATTTTTAAGAAGGCGACCAGATCTGAGGTAGCGTCCAGATTTGAGTGATTGACTTTCACTATAGCTTTGACTGAGAGATTTAAATAGAAGTGTCGAGCAACACTTAGTCGATTTCGAACATGTTATTTCTTATCTTCTTCCTGAGAGTTTCCCAAAACCCTTACTGTTCATTCGAACCTTTCTCCGTCGATCGCCGTCGATTTACGCCGCCGTTTGGAGCAAGATTGGTGGCGCTGAGCTCGTATTCCTTAGGGCTTTCGATTGATATCAGTTTGGAGACTTGAATCGAGGAGTTGAGGGAGCGCGAAGTAGTTGCAGAGTTTGATATCTTCGCGATTGTTGACCAGTGGTTCTTTTGTTCTTGAGCAGCTTTGAGTAAGTGATTCCTTACTGATTTAAGCTTCGATTTAGAGCTGGATAGTGCTCTGTAGAGTTGAGGTAGCTGTTTTAGGCTACGCGGCTTTAGGCTGTAAGCTGAATGAGCTTTGATGTGAGCTGATTATTAAACATATTGACAGATTTGAGCTCGTAGGCATATTCTGTTGAGTTCTGGAAGAGCTAGTAGAGCAGCTGAGTTGAGCAGGCTGTTGGAGCTGTGTTCTGCGTGATCTGTCGAGGTAGAAACCAAGGTTTGAGGTACGGATTGGAGTTTATTTAAACATCTTTGGCATAAGCATGAAATATTTTCAGTATGATGAGATTTTTGTGATGAGTGTTTACGTGAACAGATTTTCTTGACTGTGATATGAATTTCTGTTCTGTTTACGTATTATTTATGTATGTTAGTGTATTGATATTGACTGGAATTCACGCATACATATTGAGCCTGAATTTGATTGATGCCCGAGTCGAGCTAGCGTTGTGATCGGCCGGCTGAGTTGTCGCACCTGAAGGTCCAATGCTATCATCGAGGTGGTGGTCGGATGAGTCGTCGTGCCTGAAGACCACTGAACTATGATGGTCGACTGATTGTTGCACCTGAAGATCACGGATCGATGATTTCCACCGGATGATTGGCTGTGCGTGGTGTTGAGGCTCCTTTGATTGCCAGCTGTGTCGTTGGCCTTGATTACCGATTGTTCTTTGATACCCTCATGCATATCATGACTTGAAATATTGCATGTTTTATGAATTGTTACTGAGGTTTGACCTCGTCCCTTTTTCCCTGTTTTTGGGCTGCTTTGGTCTGTGTTGGCCTTTGCAGGTTCTTCAGGTAATCCAGCTGGACAGAGTGGAACGTCAGCTGGTAGATCCCCGTTTTGAGTCCCAGATATAGTTATACTATGTATTGAACCAGGGGATGCCCTGCGTGATTTATGAATTCGGGGATCCTGATTTGTATTTACATGTATTTGATGCATACTTATTTGTGTGTTGATGTTTGAGGGATTCTTGAGTTAAAAAACCTTATTGAGTATGCTTGTATTTTGAAGAAATGATTTCCCGTTCAAGCCCTAAACGAAAATTTTTAGCACTATTTTATTGCTTCCGCATATTTGTGATTAATTGAGTAAATTAATCTATGTTTTAGAGCACCGTGCCTGACATCAAAACTCCGTGCACGGAGTCTGTTATCAGTATAGCTCTTTTGCCTGCTCTGTACTGTTCTCAAACGATCTCTTACTTTCTTAATAGCTTCAGCGGTCTGTTCTACCAAATCTGGTCCCAAACCAGATCGCTCTCCTATCTCATCCCAATGAATGGGTGTTATACACTTTCTGCCGTAGAGAGCTTCGTAAGGGGCCATCTGAATTGAAGCTTGGAAGCTATTGTTGTACGTAAATTCTACCAAGGGTAGCTTAAAATCCCAGCTCTCTGAAAAATCTATGATACAAGCTCTGAGCAGATCTTCCAGTGTCTGAATCACCCTTTCTGATTGACAATCTGTCTGAGGGTGAAAGGCTGTGCTAAAGGTCAACTTAGTACCCAAAGCTCTATGTAGACTCTTCGAGAAAGCTGACGTAAATCTTGGATCTCTGTCAGACACGATCGAAACTGGAATACCATGGAGTCTTACTATTTCTCTTATATACAGCTCGGCATACTTGCTCACCTCATAAGTTGTCTTGCTGGTAAAAAGTGCACAGATTTGGTGAGTCGATCTACTATAACCCAAATAGAATTGTACCCTTGAACAGTTCCGGGTAAACCAACTACAAAATTCATCGCAATACTCTCCCACTTCCATTCTGGTATTGGCAGGGGCTTTAGCATCCCAGCTGGTCTCTGATGCTCTACTTTGACCAGATGACAGGTTAGGTATTCTGAAACAAATCTGGAAATATCTCGTTTCATGCCTAGCCACCAGTACTTTTTCTGAAGATCTTTATACATTTTCGTACTCCCTGGGTGCACAGACGGGGCTGTATGAGCTTCTGTCATCAGATCAGATCTCAAGTTGTCCACGTTAGGAACCCATAATCTGCCTTGATATCTAACAACTCCTCCAACTGAGGTATAGATATTTTCTCCTCTCTCTTCATCTTGTTTCACCCACTTCTTCAGCTTTTCATCTCTCAGCCGACCCTATGTAATCTGGTCTGTCAACGAAGACTAAATGGTGAGAACAGCTAGGGCTGCAGTACTGTGATGGGGCATCGGCTCTAGCCCAAAATTCTCAATATCATATGCTAAGGGCCTCTGAGCTGTGATTTGGGTCAATCCTATCGACTCCCTGCTGAGAGCATCTTCCACCATGTTGGCTTTTCCTGGGTGGTAGCTAATGGTACAATCATAATCTTTGACCAGCTCTAACCACCTCCTCTGTCTCATGTTCAATTCTTTCTGCGTGAAGAAGTACTTTAAACTCTTGTAGTCTGTGAATATCTAACACTTCTCCCCATACAAATAATTCTCCAAATTTTCAGGGCAAAAACCATGGCTGCTAACTCTAGATCATGCGTAGGATAATTCTTCTCGTGATTCTTCAATTGTCTGGAAGCATACGCTATTACCCTACGATCCTGCATCAATAAAACTCCTAAAACTAGCTTGGAAGCATCTGTGTAGATGACAAAATTTCCTTGCTCAGAAGGCATGGTTAGCACTGGATCTTCTATCAACGCTTGCTTCAACTTCTCAAAACTCTGTTGACAACTAGGGGTCCATTCGAACTTAACTTGTTTCATAGTCAACGAAGTCAATGGAACCGCTGTCTTTGAGAATCCTTGAATATATCGCCTGTAATATCCAGCAAGTCCCAAAAAGTTCCTTACCTATGAAACAGATCTGGGCACGGGCCAGTCTCGCACAGTTTCGACCTTAACTGGGTCAACTTCTAATCCATCCTTAGAAATGATGTGACCTAGAAATATAACCTTCTCCAGCCAAAATTCACACTTGCTAAACTTAGCGAAAACAATCGCTTATCCTTCAAAACTTGTAGCACTATCCTAAGCTGATTGTCATGCTCTGAGCTGGTCTTGAAATACACTAAGATATCGTCTATAAATACGATAACAAACTGATCCAAAATTGGCTGAAAACCCTATTCATCAAATCCATAAAATCAGATGGAGCGTTGGTTAATCCAAAAGACATTATTAAAAAACTCATAATGGCCATACCGAGTTCTGAAAGCTGTCTTATAGATATCGGTCTCCTTGATCTTAAGATGATGGTATCCAGATCGCAAATCTATCTTAGAAAACACTGCTGCTCCCTTCAACTGGTCTAACAAATCCTCAATCCTAGGCAGGGGATACTTATTCTTAATGGTAAGCTTATTCAACTCACGATAGCTATACACAATCTCAAGCTCCCATCTTTCTTCTTAACGAACAAAATAGGGGCTCCCCAAGGAGATGTACTGGGTCGTTATAAATCCTTTATCCAACAGATCTTGAATTTGTTCTTTCAGATCTTTCATCTCTGTAGTAGCAAGCCTATAGGGCGGTCTGGAAATAGGAGCTGCTCCGGGTTCTAAGTCGATAGCAAATTCTAGCTCTCTATCTGGAGGTAGTCCACTCACCTCCACATCAACCAGCTCGGGCTTACTAGGGACAGTTAGGGAAAATAAACTTGCTAGAAATACTACTCCACATTTTCTCAGACAGCACTGGGCCTTCAAGGCTGAAATAATGCGAGGAAATTATCTAAGCTGGTTAGCTTCAAATGAAAACTGGGGTCCTTTGGTTGGCTTGACAATTACTGTTCTGAGCTTAAAATCGATTACTACCCCGTACTTAGATAACCAGTCTATTCCCAAAATAAAATCAAATTCAGGCATGGGCAGAACAATTAAATTGGCGGTAATTACATGTCCTTGAAATTTGAGCTCTAAGTCACGATATATACTACTAAATATCAACTCTTCTCCTGAAGGTACCGTTACGAAATATCTTATGGAAAATCGTTCTGGCTTACAGGGTAACTTATTAGCAAAATCTTTAGCTATAAAGGAATGGGTCGCACCCGAATCTGATAAGGCAAATGAGGGTTTACCAACAACCAAAATCTTACCCGTAATTACAGTAGAATCAGGGTTAGCTTGCTCAGCTGTCATGACGTAAGCTCGACTGGACACCAGTTGTTTCGTCTGTGGATAGTACTTGGAGATGTGACCTTGAGCACCACATCTGTAACATCCGCTCTGGCCAGATTTACACTGTCCCGGGTGATTCTTCTGGCACTTGGGGCAAACTGGCTTGTTGTCTCTACCTGGTACTGCACTAAGAGGTTGGGCTGGTATAGGTTTCTGTTCTTGGGGTCGCTGCAGGTTCTTGTTCTACTTCTTGAATGGCCTCTGATCTCTTCCAATAAGAGGCACAAAATAGCAGTGTGAGGATCTCTTCCCATAATTACTCATCTAATCTTATGGGGCGATTAATTAAACTAGACGAAATTAAACAATGGAATCTTTTTTTTTCCAAATCTATATTTTTCCTCGTTGAAATCTGAACATTCCTACTTTAAATCTGTTTCTCAAAAGCTGTTCATTTATAAAACAGAGTCTACACTGTCTATTCATCGAAAGCTGTTTATTTATCGCACAAAGCACAACTGTACAAAAGATATAACTCTCTACGTTCACTGTTACAAGATCTGACCAGCTTAGATACAAAGCAAATACATCAAAGACTAACACTATTTGTTCGAAATCTAAACTACCAACAGATCTCTAGTTCTTCTTGTCTGTCGCCCCTCTTCTAGGTAGTAAGCTCTCACTACCCCTGTCCAGTAAATTCAGCTCTTTCCCCTTGTTGTCATGCACACATACAAAACAAGACAACAGCCGGATAAACTCCGGTGAGAAACAATCTCAGTATAATCAACATATACATGAAATAACATAAAACAGTTATGTCAAAACCAGCATATCAATTCAAAATGAAATAAACATATCGTGTCTCTCAAACTAAGAATTGATTCCATCTCAAATCAATGCCATCAAGATTCGTATACGATCTTGACATGGATATCCATCTAACGAAATCACTCTGACTTCGAAAATAAGGTCACCTCAGACCTTGGGATTAGAATCAATTCATTCTCTTCTCATCTCATAAAATCTGATATTGAAATAAAAGATCCACTACCTGTGATGGATCGACCCACATAACTTCCAGTTCTAAATCAAGAACGGTAATCATAAAGTATGTGATTTTTCGGGATAACTCAAGAATTATCATTCTTGAGTATTCAAGTCCCTGACTCTCATGTCAAACTATACCTCGTTTAGCTCTGTTTTTGGATTGCTTCAAATATCAAAGCTGAGACCTTGTCGTAAAGATTCCAGGGAAATTCACAGAATCGAATTCTGATAACCGTAGCAAGGTTACAAGTATTTGAATTCACTCTAATTTATAGGAGAAGGTCTCTGTTCTCTGCAGAATTCCCCATGCAATCGATATGAATTCTACGTGTCATGCTGACTAATTACATACCAAAATAGGATATGTACACACCGCTTGAAACTAGATTCAAATGATACCAGCTTTTACTTCCAAAGGAATCAGCAGCAACAACCATCAAGCGTCGCATTATCTCTTCACGCATCCAAAACGACATCACATCAACTAATCAAAACGACGCCGCAGCGATCCAACTGCTGGTGACAGATTCCTCTTGCGAAACAACCAAAAGCTGGTCACGCTAAACAACTTCAAAACGACGACGCAATGGAACACGTCAGCATTACTGCCATTAGCAGACGCAAAACGTTACACCCAAAACGCTGCGTTCCAACTTATCGAAATGACGTCGCCTCACCATTAGCGACTGGTCGCGCGAAATAATTCAAACGACGTCGTAAGGAACATGTAATATTCTCTGCTAACAGCTGATCAACACTACTCCATTCAAAACGCTGCGTTTTAATTTCAACAAAACGACGTCACTTCTCAACAGTAACTGGTTACTCAAACCACCGGCTGGTCACTCGACGAAATCAACTCCTTACAAACACAACCGCTGATCAACGCTGCCAACATTAGTCAACACCAAAATGGTTGACCAACACGTGTCACTCTCTCGTTAATTCTTGCACCCGCGCACTTTCTGCCAGCAGCAACCTCTTTCAAGCGCTACTACCGAATGACGAAAGGGAGTCATACTAACTAATCTAAACAATGATGTTTAACATCCAATACAAAAACAATCACTGCTAACAACTTCACCACACTCTAAGGTCTGGAATTTCGAAATCATCAAATCCCTAAGTAATTATTCCGGGCCTTACATTTCTCCCCCTCTAAACATGAGTTCGTCCTCGAACTCATCAGCAGTCTATATATGCATTCTGTACATACGAAAGAGGAAACAACAGAAACTGAATAATACCTCACTTTATGGAAATAGATATGGAAATCGTTGTCTCATGTCCTCTTCAACTTCCCACGTAGCTTCTTCAACTCCATGTCTATTCCACTGAATCTTTACCAATGGAATGATCTTCGTTCGGAGTTGCTTTTCCTTCCGATCAAGTATCTGAATCGGCTGTTCAAAATAGCTAAGAGTTTCATCGAGTTCAGCTTCATCAGATGGAATAACATGATATGCATCAGGTAAATATTTTCTCAGCATCGATACATGAATGACATCATGTATACCAGAAAGAGACGGAGGCAATGCAAGTCGATAAGCAAGATCGCCTATCTTCTCGAGAATCTCATAAGGACCAATAAATCTTGGATACAATTTCCCTCGTTTGCCAAATCTGATGGTACCCTTGAAGGGAGAAATCTTCAAGAACACTCTGTCCCCTTTTTCAAAACACAACGGTTGACGTCTAAAATTTGCATATCTGGCCTGTCTATGTGTGAGGCTCTCTGCTCACAATTAATCTTCTAATCTCAATCAGTGGGTTGTTAATTTAAACTAATCAAGTTTAGTAAATCTAACCTGATTCATATATAAGTTACAAAAAAAAATTTTTTCCAATCAGCAGTAGCGTATTCAATTCAGCAGAAGCATAATAAGTTCAGCTGGTAGAGTAAATATGATTCATTTACACAAATACTTCATAGTTCACAGCTGTTACAAGCTAAGTTCCCTAGTACACACTTGATTCTTATATACTAAACCAGACTTGAGCAACCTACGACCAACTGTCCACTCATCTAGACTATCAGCTGGTTTTTATTCTTCCTGCTGTTGGTCCAGCGTCTAGGTAGGTGTTCATCACTACTCTTGGTTGCTCCCCCACTAGTTCCTTCTTCCTGTTGTCATGCACACACACAAAACAAAACAACAGCCTTTAAGCATTTTGAAACAAAATCAGTCACATCAGACTTCATTTGCTTCCACCAGTACTGCTTCCTCAAATCGTTGTACATCTTTCTGCCACCAGGGTGAATACTGAATTTACTTCTGTGAGCCTCGGTTAAAGTCTGTTGTTTCAACTCCGTAATATCTGGAACAACAAGTCTGTTATTCACATACAAGACATCATCAGCGCTTACCCGATATTCGGATTGATGTCCAGATCTGACCATCTCAACGGACTTCTGGATATTCGGATCTCTCTTTTGTGCTTCTTTGATTCGAATCAGTAATTCAGGTTCCGCACTGATAGCACAAATTCTCATCGATCGCCTATCTGTCTCAAATAAATATCCAGAAATATAGCAATCTTCTATCAAACTAGATACACCCACAGTAGTCAAGGACAAAGCACATACCTTTCTACTAAGGGCATCGGCTGTTGCATTGGATTTCCCTGGATAATATTTGATTTCGCAATCAAAGTCTTTCAATAAATCCAGCCATCTTCGTTGTCTCATATTCAATTCAGACTGCGAGAACAGATATTTCAGACTTTTATGATCCGAAAAGATTTCAAATTTCTCACCGTAAATATAATGTCTCCATATCTTTAATGCAAAAACAATGGCTGCCAATTCAAGATCATGAATTGGATATCGGATCTCATGTGCTTCAGTTGTCTCGAGGCATATGTGATAACATGTCCTCGCTGCATCAGAACACATACCAATCCTTGGTGAGACGCATCACAATAAACAACAAAACCACCAGTACCCGAAGGGATTGTCAAAACTGATGTTGTAGTCAATCTCTTTTTCAACTCAAGAAAGCTGGCTTCACAAGCTTCGGACCAAATGAAGGGTGCATTCTTCTGTGTCAGTTGGATGATAGGCTTTGCAATACTCGAAAAATCTCGAATAAATCGACGGTAATAACCTGCTAAGCCCATAAAACTTTGGATTTCTGGCACAGATTTCGGTCTAGACCAGTTAATCACTGTTTCTATTTTACTTGGATCAACTGAAATACCATCACCCGAAATAATATGGCCAAGAAATACCACTTTTCGTAACCAGAATTCACATTTCGACAACTTGGCATATAATTTCTCATCTCGTAGAGTTCTCAAAACAATTCTAAGATGGTCAGCGTGATCACACAGGTTCTTCAAATAAATCAGAATATCATCGATAAAGATAATCACGAAATCATCAAGATATTTCTGAAAGACTCTATTCATCAGACCCATAAACACTGCCGGGGCATTGGTCAACCCAAAAGGCATAACAATGAACTCATAATGATCATACCTCGTTCGAAAAGCAGTTTTCGATATATCCTCATCTCGCACCCTCAATTGATGGTAGCCGGATCTCAAATCAATTTTTGAATATACTGACGAACCTTGAAACTGATCAAACAAATCATCTATGCGAGGTAACGGATATCGATTCTTTACCGTTGCTTTGTTTAGTTGCCGGTAGTCAATACATAGCCTCATTGATCCGTCCTTCTTTCGTACAAATAGTACCAGAGCGTCCCAAGGAGAAACACTGGGTCTAATGTATCCCTTGGCAAGAAGATCCTCCAACTGTTCTTTCAACTCTTTCAATTCAATTGGTGCCATACGATAAGGTTCTTTCGATATCGATTGTGTACCTGGCATCAATTAAATACTGAAGTCTACCTCTCGAAATGGAGGCAATCCTGGAATCTCATCAGGAAAGACATCAGCAAATTCACAAACTATTGGTATATCAACCAGATTTGAGCTAGTCTTCGTCATATATACTGCATATATCAGAAATCCTTCTGCTCCCTTCTGCAATAGATTAGTCATAGAAAGAACAGAGACTAAAGGAATTCTGGCTCGTGATCCCTTACCATAAAATTTCCACTCATCAGTTTTCTCAGGTCTGAATCGAACCACTTTCTGAAAACAATCCACTGTGGCCCTGTACTTGGTTAACATGTCTATGCTGATAATACAATCAAAATCAGACAAACCAAGCACGATACAATCAATCTCAATCTCATGACCCTCAAACTGTAGTATACAATTTCTGACAGATTTCATCGATAAGATACCCCTTCCCAGAGGTGAAGAAACAGATACTACCTCATCTAAGGATTCAACAGACAACGAATTTGAGACCACAAAGTGCTCAGAGATAAATGTGTGTGAAGCATATCAACTAAGACATAAGCAGGATAATTACAAAGATAGCAATTACCTGCAATCACATCATCAGGGGCTGCTTGTGCTTGCTCCTCAGTCAATGCAAACACTCGTGCTTGCTGCTTAGGAGGTTGGCTCACTGTCTGGCTCCCTCCCTGTCTACCCTGATGCTGAATCTGTGGTGGAATGAATGCACAGAACATGCTTCCTTTCTGGCAGTAGCATTGATATCGATGCTCCAGTATTCTGTGAACTTCCAGAACCATGTTGAGGACATATCCTCGCAAAGTGTCCAGGTTGATTACAGATATTGCAAAGGCCAAACACTCCTCTACACTGTTCAGTAATGTGCCGACCTACACATTGGGTACAATAATCACCAGATTTCTGTCCAGCTCTCTGTTGTTTAGATTCATTCGAACTAGAAGAGCTACGGGTACCAGAACGTTTAAACTGTTTTCCTTTTCCTTTAAAGAAATTTTTCTTTCCACTACTGCTGCCTCCAGTATCAAATCGAGGGGGTGGTGGAATCTGTTGTTTCTCTTGAGGTGATCTCGCTGATAGTGGCACAAACTGTGCTCCTCGTTGCCTCATTAATCCTGCTTCAGCTCCCTTTGCACGATTCAATGCATCAGCAAAGGTATTCGGTCGACCTGAATTCACCAAGGTAAACACATCGGGATTCAAGCCATTTATGAACTGATCGGCTTGAGCTTCATCGCTAACAGCAACATGCGGAGCAAATTTGAGTAAACTTGTGAACTTGGCAACATATTCTTCAATGTTCAATTGCCCTTGTCGCAAATTTTCAAATTCTGCTCCTTTGTCCTTCCGATAAAAACTGGAAAGAATCGTTGATAGAAAGCAGTTTTGAACACAGACCAAGTAACAACAGTACCTTGGTTTTCAAATGCTTTCTTCGTCGCTATCCACCAGCTTTTACCAAGGCCATGCAGCTGATAAATTATCAATCTCACCCGACGATCATCGGTATAATCTAACGCTTCAAATAACTGTTCTATATCTTCTAACCAGTTCTCACAATCCACTGCATTTTCGGTTCCTGTCAGTGTTGGCGGTTTAAAGGACTGGAATCGTTTCAAAAGTGTTTCCATCGGAGTTGCTGTTGCATTCAATGCATCAGTCAAAGTACTACCTTGCTCTGTTCGCGGAACAGTTCCTGTCTGCCGGGTAGTTGTTCGTCGAGGAGGCATATCTAAAAATCAAACAGATTTGTTCATAATTCCTCATCATATCGATAACAAATCTCAGTCCCTCCTCTGATTAGCACACATGAATGTGATGCTTCTCAAGAGATTGAGTTCTGATTCATACTTCGTTTAATACATGCTACTATTCAATTCAGATTTCAGATAGCATGTAATTCTGGAGTCTGTCTGGCATACTCTTACCATTTAATCACACAATCATGCGATATAAATTCCAAACAGTAAGACATATACCATGCGACATATATAATCAATCATAAATCAATCAAAAGACTCGATCTACCCCTCTCATCTAATTCAATCCAAGAACTTCATGAGCTCTGATACCACCTGTTGTGAGGATCTCTTCCCACAATTACTCATCTAATCTTATGGGGCGATTAATTAAACTAGACGAATTTAAACAATGGAATCTTTTTTTTTCCAAATCTATATTTTTCCCCATTTCCCTCGTTGAAATCTGAACATGCTTACTTTAAATCTGTTTCTCAAAAGCTGTTCATTTATAAAACAGAGTCTACACTGTCTATTCATCGAAAGCTGTTTATTTATCGCACAAAGCACAACTGTACAAAAGATATAACTCTCTACGTTCACTGTTACAAAATCTGACCAGCTTAGATACAAAGCAAATACATCAAAGACTAACACTATTTGTTCGAAATCTAAACTACCAACAGATCTCTAGTTCTTCTTGTCCGTCACCCCTCTTCTAGGTAGTAAGCTCTCACTACCCATGTCCAGTCAATTCAGCTCTTTCCCCCTGTTGTCATGCACACATACAAAACAAGACAACAGCCGGATAAACTCCAGTGAGAAACAATCTCAGTATAATCAACATATACTTGAAATAACATTAAACATTTTATGTCAAAACCAGCATATCAATTCAAAATGAAATAAACATATCGTGTTTCTCAAACTAAGAATTGATTCCATATCAAATCGATGCCATCAAGATTCGTATCCGATTCTTGACATGGATATCCATCTAACGAAATCACTCTGACTTCGAAAATAAGGTCACCTCTGACCTTGGCATTAGAATCAATTCACTTTTTCTTCGTATCATATAATCTCATATCAAATAAAGATCCAATACCTGTGATGGATCGACAAACATAACTTCAAGCTCTACATCAAGAACAACAATTATAAAGTATGTGATTTGGCGGGATAACTCAAGAATTATCATTCTCGAGTATTCAAGTCCCTGACTATCATGTCAAAATATACCTCGTTTAGCTCTGTTTTTGGATTGCTTCAAATATCAAAGCTGAGACCTTGTCGTAAATATTCCAGGGAAATTCACAGAATCGAATTCTGATAACCGTAGCAAGGTTACAAGTATTTGAATTCACTCTAATTTATAGGAGAAGGTCTCTATTTTCTGCAGAATTCCCCATGCAATCGATATGAATTCCACATGTCATGCTGAGTAATTACATACCAAAATAGGATATGTACACACCGCTTGAAACTAGATTCAACTGATACCAGCTTTTACTTCCAACGGAATCAGCAGCAACAACCATCAAGCGTCGCATTTTCTCTTCACGCATCCAAAACGACACCGCATCAACTAATCAAAACGACGCCACAGCGATCCAACTGCTGGTGACAGATTCCTCTTGCGAAACAACCAAAAGCTGATCAAGCTAAACAACTTCAAAACGACGACGCAATGGAACACGTCAGCATTACTGCCAACAGCAGACGCAAAGCGTTACACCCAAAACGCTGCGTTCCAACTTATCGAAACGACGTCGCCTCACCATCAGCGACTGGTCGTGCGAAATAATTCAAACAACGTCGTAAGGAACATGTCATATTCTCTGGTAACAGCTGATCAACACTACTCCATTCAAAACGCTACATTTTAATTTCAACAAAACGACGTCACTTCTCAACAGCAACTGGTTACTCAAACCACCGGCTGGTCACTCGACGAAATCAACTCCTTACAAACACAACCGCTGATCAACGCTGCCAACAGCAGTCAACACCAAAAAGGTTGACCAACACGTGTCACTCTCTCGTTAATTCTTGCACCCGCGCACTTTCTGCCAGCAGCAACCTCTTTCAAGCGCTACTACCGAATGACGAAACGGCGTCGTACTAACTAATCTAAACGATGACGTTTAACATCCAATACAAAAACAATCGCTGCTAACAGACTTCACCACACTCTAAGGTCTGGAATTTCGAAATCATCAAATCCCTAAATAATTATTCCGGGCCTTACAAAAAGCCTCTCTCAAACTTTTGGGTATACTCCTGTACTGTCATGCCCCCTTGTTTCAAAGTCAGGAACTCTCGCTTCAGCTCAGACCTCTTGTCCGCTGTGAAATACTGCTCAAAGAACACTTGTTTAAACTCATCCCACGAGAGATTTGCCAAATCTACTGATAACTTTGCTCCCTCCCACCAGATGATTGCATCATCTCTTAGCATATAGGTAGCGCACCTAGGCCTATCCAGATCTGGAATCTGAAGGTATTAAAAAATCACTTCCATCAACTTGATCCAGCTCTCGGCAACAAGCGGACCGTTGTACCACTAAACTCTTTTGGTTTCTGTCTTTGAAACTTCTCCAGGGAATCATCATGATTTGGTCCCCTGCTGTTAGAAGATTGGCCATTGCCTCTGCCGGAGTGTTCTAGTAACAGCTCTAAGAGTTGGGTAATACGAGCATTACTGTCTGGACTGGGTTCTACTTCAGGGGTGCTTCTTCTACCTCTTCCTCTACCTGACATCTTAATCTATAGCCTGTAATCCACCACAGAAAGAACATCAGAACTCAAACAAGAAATGACTCTTAACATAACAATAAAACTCACAGATCAGGAGATGCAGACGGCAAAAGCTGCTCCAGACTGGGAAGTGTGTGTTTATCTCAGGACCATGCTCTGATACCAAGTTATGACGTCTAAACCCATGGGAATCAACAGAATGGAGTAATTGGAAAATTGAAAAAGAATAGAAGGACTAAATGCAAAAATTGTAAGCTGTATTCCCTTAAAAAAACTGTAACGCCCCAAAATCCATAGGACCACATTTATGCATTCTATTAATCATATGGGCCATTTGGAAATTTTAAATATTATGTATCTGCTGAATTGTTGATTTCAGCAGGTAATGGTGCGCTGCGGCTGGTACCAGCAGGTAACTCCAAAGAGCAATGCACAAGTTGGTTTGAAATTGATTGTAAAATGTTTTAAGGTGGTGAAATGATTTCTTTAAAGGAAGGTTTGGTGTATTATAAATTAAAATGATATGAGGGGAATTTTACTAAATTTTGAAGGTGTGTCATGCTTGATTTCTCAAGTAGCTTGCCACTAATCCCTTTCATATAAATACTTGTTTCTAAAGTAAGATTTGTATCATTTGCAAAGAAAAGTTTTAAAGTGTTCTTCAAAGAAATTTCAGAAAATGTTTGAAATGATTTGGACATGATAAGGAAAGAAAGATGGGTTCAAAAATGATGTTTTGATGTTTATAATGCTTCCAGTATGATTTTCAGAAAGATTATGAAGTTTAAAAGATACTGAGGATTGGAATTCACTTCCAGAAATGTTATGAATGTTCTTCTCGAAATAGCAGTAATATTAGAATTTGATTAACTGTGAAATCGGTAGCTGTGGTTGAATCATTGGTATGGTTTGATAGGCAGCAGCTGATGACATTGTTATTGTTCTGATATCACAAATGTCGAGTTATGTCCCAGCAGCTGTCTCTACTTGTTAAGATTCAGCAGCTGCATTGATATAATGTTTATGAATGTTTTCTTCTCTGTTGTAATATCAGGATTTGATGATTTGTGTAATTAGCAGTGCTAGTTAGATCAGTATAAAGTCTGGTTTAATAGGCAACGGCTGGTAGCGCGATCGTTGTTTTGATGTTACAAGCGTTTTTCATAAAAATTCAGCAGATGCACTGTTCATCAGCAGATGCGTCTTTCTTTATTTAGTATCAGCAGTTGCTTTCCTTTGATAAGGAATCAGCAGCTGCATTGTGGTTTTAAATTCAGCAGTTGCTTTAATTTCAAGTACTGTTCATTTCAGCTGGTACTAGTCTTGCGACTGGTACTATTCATTTATATAATCGTGTTAGCACTTTTCCTTGCGACTGATTGGTGTGCTAACGACGTCGTTCCATTTAGTTATATAAAGATCAGCAGGTAGTTTTGTATTCGTCTGCTGATCATTCTAACGACACCGTTTCACTTTACACAAAGATCAGCAGGTAGCTTTGTATTCATCTGCTGATCACCCTTACGACATCGTTTCATTTATTCTTGCGATTGAATTCTTATGCGTTGAGACTGGTACTGTTCACCAGCAGATGTATTTCATTTCATTTCAGCAGGTATTAGTCTTGCGACTGGTACTATTCATTGCGACTGGTCTTTCTCTCAATCAGTTCCATTTTAACGATATGTCTCCAAAGTCGAATTCAATACTCAGTAAAGTTTTAAAATGGGAAGCAAATGTTTTAAAATGATGGAACCCGATGTTTTACAGAAATATTTAAAGAAAGAATTGTTAAGGAACAAAAGATGTTTTAGATTATGGCATAGACAGTTAAGGTCACCAAGGATAAGGGTGAGCAGTTGTCAAGATGTCGACTGCCCTTTCATATGAGCTATATGCTAAACTGATATCGGGAGTCATTTTGATCAAAGTGCAACACGGACCAAATAGAACTTATATGCCATGATCAACTGAAAATGAAATTGAATGAAATGAGAAGCTGGGCTATCATCCCCTGTTTCTGCCATTGAAATGTTTATGAAAATGATATTGTATATTGAAGTTCCTTAACATATGCATTGTACAGATGTCTGCCTGCGTTTTATGAAATTGTTACTACTCAGATTTTACTTGCTGAGCCTTTAGGCTCACTAGCTTTTAAAATGGTGCAGGTATGGCAACTGATGGAGGAACAGCAGGTGCAACTTGAATCAGCAGATGGGTGGCGTTGTGTTTATCCAAGGCCTACGTTTTCCGTGTCATAGTTGTATTGTTTTGATTAGGTTGTGCTGTATTAAATCAGTAGCAATGGTTGTATATTTCTATCAAATAGCAGCTGTTGTAAATCGCAATTGCAAAGTTATATGAAATATCCTGTTTCCGCAAAAGTTTTTAGCAGTAGCGCGCTTATTTGAGTATCTGCTGAATCTTCGAAACGGTCTTGTGTTTCGTTTCCTTTGAGTTATAAGAAATGCAGCTTATAACAAATTGTCTTTTAGCCCTTCTGTAGTTCGAAAATTTTGTTTACCCCAATTCTCGTGGCCCCGTTGGGTTCGGGTGTCACAAAAACTGAACGTAAACAGTTGGCGCAAAAAAATGAACAGTAGAAACAGATTTGGAATACAAGAACTTCATATTTCGATTACAAGAGTTGATATTACAACTAATGGAACTCTATATAAATTCTCTATTGTTGTAACGGATCTTAATACAGATTTCGTCAAAAGATCAAAAACAACAACAGCTCTGACTTCGTGGAAACACAGGCCTTTGACAACAACATGCAATCCCCCAAATCTGGTTCATCTTGCACCACCCGCCTGCCCCTGAGCTGCCTCACCTGCATCGAGAAAATTAGTGAGCCTTGGGGCTCAACAAGTAAAACTGAAGATAACAAGATCATATAATGCAGGCATAACTGAAACATGATACAATAAATTAAAGGAAGTCATCTGAACTCAAAACTTGCTACTAAAAGACAGATCGAAACATCAGATCTGAATCGCTTTGTACTGTATGACTTATGGTCTAGAGGCTCTCTGGAGGTCCTGGTGCATGAGCATGTTATCTGAATTCAGTAACTCTCTGTGAAGGGATTACAGTAATTCCATAATCTTGTCCCTTCTGATGAAGGGATTATTGTCATACCATAATCATGTCCCTTCCTGGTTGACCGGGTCTTCTATGCCATAAGTCCTTAAAACTGAAACTTTACTTCATTTACCTCAAAATAGCTATTATACATTGCTCTTGATCGAAGATCGATCGCTGAAAACAAGATGATTCACTACTATGAAACTCATTTTATCTTTAAAAACAACTTTACTTTACTGAGTGTACAACTGGGCTACGAGCTGAGGATAGCAGAAACCATCTTGGAAGAATGCAAACAACTTTGGCTACAGGAAGCAGATCGCAAGCGTAAAGAACAACTTTGACTACATAAAAAAGATCTTGGATGTGAAACAGATCACAGTCGTGAAGAACAGCTTTGGCTAACGAAGATAGCTTACGAATAGGACAAACAGATTTGGTTCTACGATAAATAGCTCACGCGTAGTAAAAAAATTTGGTTTAAAGAGAACAGCTTACGCGCAGTAAAACGGTAACATAAGTTTAGGAACAAGAATTTCAGCTTTGGAAGGTCACTCAGCTTTGAAAAACCCAATCAATTTAACAACAATTCACGCAGTCTGGTCAAGAAAAATAGGCCATATCTGCTTAGAACGAAGGTACTGCAACAGCTCAGACAGGCTCTAAACAGACTAGCTCAGCTTATTCGACCAGAACATAGTCCCGATCAAACCAGCACCGCGTACCTGTTCAGAGTCGATGTCCATAACTTTTACAGCACACCAGAACACAGAACTTCTCTTGGCTTATCTTATTGGAAATCTGTACAACTCAGTATTTTGAAAACACAACTGAATTTTGCTAAAAGATAACTGGTGAGTTTTCTCAAAACTAAAAACATCAAAGCAGTGAATCCTTAGCTTAAACATGAACTTAAACTGGCTGAACTGAAACATGCATCAGGCAAGCACACAACAGAAAACACGAAACAATATATGTTTTCCAGATGCAGCAATAATCAATTTTACTTGCCTGGGCTGAGAATCGTAACAGCATATGGACTTGGCTGGAAATATTCTCAAGCACACTTGGCGAGCTCTTGTGTATTTTGAGAGAAATGAAAGATTTTCTTGGAACAAAAATGAGCTCTAACTCACGTAAAATCATCATATACGGGAGAATGATTTGTAGTAGGTGGAAGTACAATGATTAGGCATGGTTAGTTTACCAAATCCTTGCAAAATTGGTAAAAACTCCCTACTACTATTTTAATTTGTAAATTTGCCAACCCATTTTTATAAAAACAGATCTCTCATCCGAATTCATTTACTTAAAGAAAACTGCTCCAACTCGAGATTGTGCTTGGGACGAAATCCTTCTAGAGCCATCTGGTCGTGCTTCTAAGCTGGAAGAAAAGAAAGAATCAGCTTAGATTACTGGAACTATATTGAACCGAAATCTGGATGTTCGAATATCAAAACAGCCCTTGGAAAAAAAAAAGGCTAACAATTGTGGTCCTATGAATTTTGGGGCGCTACAATTACACTAGAAGATTTTGATTGATACAATTAACTTGCACAAACTCACTTCAGCTCAATTTACTCTATTCGAGATAAAATTCTGGTAACTCGATCTTGAACAAAGTACTATTGTTGGATTAAGCGTGTATTGATGAGATTAGTACTGTGATTGGTGATCTCTTGGGAACCTCTCGTGCGTTAAGCTGTTACGTTATACCGCTTGATCTGATTGGTTAGATGGACCATAAAAGAGTGATGTCAGATCTTAACGAGTAATAGTATCTCTGTCGATGATAAGACTTGTTGTGGGAAAGGTAAACTGATATCTAAGAGATATGAGACAACATCAGCAGTTATACACGTATTTTCCCAGATTCATGTGCCTAACGGCTCGACCCGAACAAACAAAGTGGGTGCACTATATAATACTCCATGTATAAGAAAATAAAGTTGCACCATGGCTAAGTTATAGCATTTAGCCTAAATATAAGTGCTTGATCCCAATTAGTATCCGAGAGATGTCATGCGTTTGAGTCCTAAGAAACATATTCCTTTACTTCTTGAGGAGATTGTTGGGTTAAGCGTGCATGATTGAAAGTAATACCTGGAATAGGTGACCTCCTGGAAAGCTCTTGTGCTGAGTGCTATTGAGGGAATCTATAGCAGTAACCGTCGCCGACAATTATGAATAGACTATGAAAAACAGACCATAAAAAACCGGTAGATAAAACCTGACCACGTCTTGGTAAAAAAGTTATGAGGTTCGATTCATTTTACAAAAGCATGATTGGTAGATAATAAATTGAAAAAAAGTAAATAAACTGATAAACAAGGGTAGAATGAGAATTTTAGAAAAATAGGGTAAACATGGGATATAAAAGGAAACTAGAGGGGCGGATTTGGGTCATAAAATTTTTGGTGTAAAATATTAGAAAATTGGCAAAATAACAAAGATATATTTATCTCATCCTTAAAATGATTGATATTTTCTGTATTCATTAAAGTCAGTTGTTAGGATCGAAAAATAGGACTTAACAGCGCTGCTATTGTTCATTAAAAATTTTGCGCTGCTATAATGAGGTGCAATACATCTGGTTCTTGAACATTAAAACAGAGCACCGGAGACAGATCTGGTATGAAATAAAATCATGCGGAAAACACCAGAACTGAATCCTGATAATTTTAAAACGTTGCAAACAGATTTCTGTAAACAGAAATCTGTTCGACTTACTGTGTGTGCAATGGTGTATGCGTGAGTGCTAATATAAATTGCATATGCGGAAAGCTTAAATAAATGGACCAGCTGTTTGTTTATGGAAGTTCGGACTTCAATGTCCTACGTCTCCCCTTCTTCCTCCTCGGAAGGTTCCACTAGAAGATTTGATCTATACATCGTGTACAGACCCGATCCCGCAACCAGCAGCTGTGAGAACTCCTAGACTCCACCAGCCCTCGACTGTTACTCACTTGTTTTACGCCTATGTGAGAAAGGATACAAACACAGAGTTTAACTTCATCGTGCTTGGACGGGATCTGATTTTGTATTGGGTTTGAGATTCATTCACTATACAATGAATGTGAATGAATCTATGTGTGTGTGAGATTTATAGTGTAAGCACAACTCTCGAATGAATAAATCTCACACACTAGGGAAATGCTCTACAAAAGCTGATTGAGACTCAGCAGTAGACACTCGTTATGCACTCCTCTCTAATGGCGGTCTACTGCTTCGTCTCCTATATTTCTCCGCTCTATATTTTGAATCCTCTAGAAATCATCACAAAAATCATCATCACTCTTCAACAGTGCTTCTTGTAAATAAAGCTCCTCTCCAAATATGGCCGTTAGACAGTAAATTCAAATATCTTCTGCGCTTGTCAAGGCCAATTTGTCTTCTTCCCAAATGTGTGCAATGCTCCTCTGTATATTGTACTATTTCCCAGAATAGTACAAATCTTGTCTCCTTGATTTAAGGCATTTGCACGACTCAATCTTAGCCATTGATTCTTTCCATCTTGAGCGTTGATTGCATCCCAACAGCTGAATGTGCTCCAACAAATTGTTCAACAGCAGTTCGCTCAGCTGTTGTCTTTTCTTCGTCACAACACTTCACGCAACAGCTGGTTCACCTTCATTGCAATAGCTGGGAAGAGGTGCTTGCGACTGGTTGTCCAGACGCTGGTCTTAAAACAGGGTGAAATGATGTGCTTGCGTCTGGTTGTACAGCTGGTGGTAACGATACCATTTGAAAGTCTGTGCTTGCAGCTGGTACACCAGTCGCTGGTCTTGAAGTGCTTGCGGCTGGATCACTGTAGATTGCGTCTGGATTACCCAACCACTGGTTAGTTCAAACGCCACCGTTTTAACTTATCCAAACGACATCGTTTGCTATACATCCTCGACTGGTTAAATAACACTGTAGCTCTCGTCTGGATGAACAAACTACTGTAGCTACCTGCTGGTTATTACCATCGCAAAATCCATCGACCGAACCTTAGCGCGAAGGCAAAACGCTGTCGTATCCATTTATCCAAA
>KQ996268.1:324394-361633 GCA_001598015.1 Dorcoceras hygrometricum
GTTGTCTGCTGATATTGCTGACGTCATCATCCCGTTTCTGTTCCAGCTGGTTCAATTTTGATGTTCCAGCTGGTTCAAGCTCTCTTAGCGATTATCACAGCTGCTGGTATAATTTGGCCTCCGCCTGATTACGAACAACTGACTCAACTTTGGACGTCTCCATTGCTAATCCAGCTGCCGTCTAAGTGATAAATCAAACCATCTGTGAACTTTATCTTTTCTCCTCACGACTGGACAGACTCTACTCAACAGTCTTCTTCGATACTTATCTTATTGTATTACCAACTAACATCTGTATACTAAGTAGAAACATTAGTAACACAATAACATGTTTTGTGTAATTCAAAACTTAATCAGGATCTGTTTACACAGATCCATCAATCTCTCCTTTTTTGATTTACACAAAACCTTAAATAATAATGCATGATCTAACAATTCTCTCCCTTTTTGTGGGAATCAAAAAGAGGTCGAAAGCTGGTCTTCACGAAATTTAAATCAAAGCTCTCCCTACACTGTCACAACAAAAACAACGTGACAGCAGGGATTTTAAATTTGAAAAACAAAAACAGATTTTGGAAGAACCGTATATATGAACGATATGATTTTGAAAGAGCTGAAAGTGTGCTTCTGTTTTAGCTTATAATATGCAGACGAGAGATTAATAATAACTCTCCCTATCTTTTATAATATAAGCTCAAATCATTTAAAAAAATGAAGCACCAGCTGAAATTCCGCAGAAAGTTTGAAAAGCTATCAGAGCATATGAAAATATTTTCTTTCAAAATAGAAAATGTGCTACTGAGTTACTCACAGATGAAGAACCAGAAAGAAAATGTGACAACTAAAGCTCAGATTTTCATTTCTCCTATTTCGTCCCATGTGCTGTCACCGAGCCTCGCTCCAGGTGAACTTATAGCCCAATCGAAATAGGATCTTGGCATCCGCACGGAACTCGCGCATTCCGTGACAGTTCATCAAGAGAAAACCGTTCTATATATAAAACAAATCATTTTCATCTGGCCTTCATAATATAAGCTTCTCAAAAACATTTAAAACATTTTTGAAAACATAGCACATGCGTTTTAAAGTGCTCGTTCAAGAACAACCTACTCTGATACCACTTGTTAGGATCGAAAAATAGGACTTAACAGCGCTGCTATTGTTCATTAAAAATTTTGCGCTGCTATAATGAGGTGCAATACATCTGGTTCTTGAACATTAAAACAGAGCACCAGAGACAGATCTGGTATGAAATAAAATCATGCGGAAAACACCAGAACTGAATCCTGATAATTTTAAAACGTTGCAAACAGATTTCTGTAAACAGAAATCTGTTCGAATTACTGTGTGTGCAATGGTGTATGCGTGAGTGCTAATATAAATTTCATATGCGGAAAGCTTAAATAAATGGACCAGCTGTTTGTTTATGGAAGTTCGGACTTCAATGTCCTACGTCTCCCCTTCTTCCTCCTCGGAAGGTTCCACTAGAAGATTTGATCTATACATCGTGTACAGATCCGATCCCGCAACCAGCAGCTACGAGAACTCCTAGACTCCACCAGCCCTCGACTGTTACTCACTTGTTTTACGCCTATGTGAGAAAGGATACAAACACAGAGTTTAACTTCATCGTGCTTGGACGGGATCTGATTTTGTATTGGGTTTGAGATTCATTCACTATACAATGAATGTGAATGAATCTCTGTGTGTGTGAGATTTACAGTGTAAGCACAACTCTCGAATGAATAAATCTCACACACTAGGGAAATTCTCTACGAAAGCTGATTGAGACTTAGCAGTAGACATTCGTTGTGCGCTCCTCTCTAATGGCGGTCTACTGCTTCGTCTCCACTATTTCTTCCCTCTGTATTTTGAATCCTCACGAAATCATCCAGTCCTCTTCTTCCTTCAAATCTTCTCCCTTAAATAGCCTCTGTTCAAATTTAATTCGTTGGACACAAGTTCTTCCCGTTGAAAGATGTTCTGTAAAGTACCGACATGGAGTTGTCCTTGTGTCTTCACTATCTCTTGCGTCTGGATCATTGTAGCTTGCGACTGGTACATCAGCTGGTGGTCTAGATGTGCTAGCGACTGGTTGACCAGCTGGTGAAGATATGCTTGCAGCTGGTTCACCAGTCGTTGGTCTTGAAGTGCTTTCGACTGGATCACTGTAGCTTGCGTCTGGATGCACAAACTACTGTAGCTCTCGACTGTATGTACTGTAGCTTGCGTCTGGTTTTGATCTTTGATGCGCAACGGCTGGTTCTCTTTTAGTTTCACTGTAGCTACCTGCTGGTTTCCCTTAAGAGATGTACCTGCTGGTTATTACCATCGCAAAATCCATCGACTGAACCTTAGCGCGAAGGCAAAACGCTGTCATATCCATATCCAAACGACATCGTTTTGCTATCGCTAACTTCAGTACCATCGACTTGTTGACATCATCATCGCTGATCCATCTACTGATTCTGCTGACGTCACTGCTGCTGATCCATCTTGTTGTCTGCTGATATTGCTGACGTCATCTTCTCCTTAGCGATCCAGCTGGTTCAACTGCCTCTTCTTAGTTTCTGTTCCAGCTGGTTCAATTTTGATGTTCCAGCTGGTTCAAGCTCTCTTAGCGATTATCACAGCTGCTGGTATAATTTGACCTCCGCCTAATTACGAACAACTGACTCAACTGTATTACCAGCTAACATCTGTATACTAAGTAGAAACATTAGTAACACAATAACAGGTTTTGTGTAATTCAAAACTTAATCAGGATCTGTTTACACAGATCCATAATCTATAGCTTAGTATTCCAATAATTTAAAGAAATATTTTAAGGGTATTTTCGTCAATTAAGATGATTAGAAAGATATGTAATAATTTACTCATTTCCTAGTCTTATCTAATAATTATTAATTGGACCACACTACAAGTTATAAATATAGAACATATTTTATCGACTTTGATACATATATATTTTTATTTAAACTCGGTTATTGTACGTCCGTTTTACACATAACCACCAATATTAAAAAGCCTAGCTGTCTTGCCCATCCAATTTATTTATGGACTCATCAATGCATCGTTGACCAAAATATGTCTTACATTTTGTTCAGGGTGAACTTTTGACCACAAATTTCAAAGTCATCTTGTAAATCATTTTCATAACTATATGAGTATCGATATTAAATTTATATATTTAATTTTTATTGTAAAACCAAATAATCATAAGTCTCAATTTATGTTTGATTGTTCAAACATATTGGGTTAACCTACTCTTATTGGACTTTTTCCAAATGATATAACCAACAATTACCTTTTATATGGTCATGTTAAGCAATTTTTTTAGAATCAAAAAGTAACCTAAACGATGTAGTTTTTAATAACGGTCCAATCGATTTAATCGGTACCATCTCGAATCGGGATACTGTATTTTAATAAAATATTAATATAATATAATGAATAATATATTAAATTTTTAAAAGTCTAAAAATATATATAAATAGATAAATTTTTGATCTAATTTCTTAGTAACCATGTAAAGATATAACTAAATATTAGTCATATGGTTTAAAATATTAACAAATCCAATTTTTTCAAAAAAAATCTATCGAAAAACGGTTGAACCGATTCAGCAGGTTCCGATTTGACATGTTTAACCGGTTTTGACTATCGATTTTACTATTGAATCAGACCGGAACGACTGATTTCGGGTCAAACTCGTTGAACAGGTTGGTTCGATCTGATTTAAAATCAATGATGATAAGCCACAATTTAGTCACATATATCTCATTTAGCCACATTTTAGTTCACATATATCTCATTTAGCCAAAGTTATCTCATCTCTCTCTTCTATACACAGAAATATCTTGAGGGAAGTTCCATTACATTTTTTGAAGGAAATAGTTTTTTCGATCATCGCTCCAGGTATTTTGAATGCGATTATTTCTCTCATCAACATATATGGATCATAGTTTTGATGACGTAGAGTTGAAATTTTACTATAAGAAAAAGAACATGGTAGTTATGTGTCAAAATTCTCATTTTCACATCAGAAATTTATTAATATAACTGAGGCTTCTAGTATAGTCCACGTTCTCTTTACATATCCTTTTCGTTTTTAATAACAGCTCTTTGTCTCTTTGTCTAAAATCTCGAATTTACGTATTTATGAATGGTAAAATATATTGGGAGGGCCAGAGCTGAAGATGGTATCTGCTCTACAAGAAAAAAGATTCACAAGTTACCACTAAAATAAAAATGATAAAGTATTTCTCAAAAAAGTAAGCAAACAAAAAACATATAATCAATATTCTATAAATTTTACTCCCACAAGATTCAATCTTCTCTTTAACCGGGGGTCCATTCCTTCAACTGCTCCTCTTTTCTCTTTACGAAACGATTAACAGATTCTTTCAGCACTTAAATTTTTAGGGTCCAAGAAAAAGTCACATGTTATATTGAATATGTGTTGGTTTTTCATTGGTGAGGGTTTTTATTTTCGTACGTGTTAACGAATTATTGATACTATGCACATATAATTTTTTCTTACTCAGACTTGTCCAGTGGAATAAGTGAGTATTTGAACAGTAATCAGAAGTTCGATTCACCTCTACCGGTATGACCATTGTGTTGCTCATAATATGTCAAGTGCGATTTATGTGCTAACGTCGTTTGTTGGTCATTAATGTCGTAGGAGAAACAACCAAAGTGACTTAGATTACACGTTTAAATTCCATATATACGTATTAATCAAACTTTAGAACTCTTCACACGGCATACCTTCTGTCATTATAGACTATTGATCCATTCCGCGGCCTTTTACTTTTGTTTTGTTCTTTCCCTCCATTCGTCTTTTTGCTCCACTGTTCATCCATCGAGTGCCAACATTCCCAGCCCTTCAACACGCCTACTCGAGTTACGCCTACGTTATACACTCTTTTTTGTTCGTACCACACGCGTTTTGTGTGTCTGGGATTCTTGTTTCCACTTTTCTTGGCAGAAATATGATGACCCTTTTTTTGGTTGATGCAATTCTTGATGATTGATTGGACTCGGTGTCGTGTGCTACATGTTTGGTGGTTTGTTGCTGAAACACGCGCTTTGACAGAATCCCATTATGCTGTGGTTTTATGTGATAATAAGAGCGAGATCTGAAGCGGGGTTTCCGCATTAGAGTTGGCGGAAGAGGGTTGCAATGGTGGCGGAGCCTTGGATTTTGAGAATGGGTAATCAGGTTAGTGGCAATTTGAAGCATGCTTTGTATGTTGAGAATTTTAAAAAATCAAATAAGAAACATGGGGCTCAAGAGAAGCAAGTTATTGGGATACTGTCATTTGAAGTTGCTAAAATGATGTCTAAGATTGTTCTTTTATATAAATCTCTGACTTATAATGAGATTCTTAAGCTTAAAAATGATATCTTGAGATCGGAGGGGGTGAAAGTCCTCGTGTCTAGTGATGAACAACTACTTTTGGAACTGGCCATGGCTGAAAAATTTGATGATTTGAATGGGGTTGCTAGCTTGGTGTCTAGATTAGGCAAGAAGTGCTCAATCCCAGCTTTGCAGGGATTTGAGCACGTGTACGGAGACATAATTTCTGGGGTGATTGAGGTGAAGGAGCTGGCATTTTTGGTCAAAGACATGGAGAGTATGTCGAGGAAAATGGAGCGGTATGTGAAAACCACGGCTAATTTATATAGCGAGATGGAGGTCATGAATGAGCTGGAGTTAGCCACCAAGAAGTTTGAGCAGAACCAGCATGAGGAGAGCAGGAAAGCTTTTGAGCAGAAGTTGATATGGAAGAAACAAGATGTGAGTCATTTGATGGACATCTCACTTTGGAACCAGACATATGACAAAATTGTAGAGCTGCTGGCAAGAACCATATGCACGGTTTATGCTCGCATACTTACGGTGTTTGCAGATGTTCATCGGAAGGTGGATGATTCTAGTGTTCCCATTTCGAGGTCACTAGTTGGTCTAAGTGGAAGTTTTCGCTGCGTGAAGACAGAATTTGGAGAGAAATCTAATCCTTTAGAGGTTAATCGAGAGGTTGAAACAGATGCTGTTCTGATGAAGTCAGACTCAACCAATACCAGGTGCTTTTGCCATTCGGGGTCTACCAGAAAAGTGGGATTGGAGAAGAAGACCACAATTCATAAGCCCAAAGTTGAATTGCAGAAAAGTGGTTGCTTGTTTGGATTGGATGATTTTAGTTTGTCATGTGGAATGGGACCAGGGAGGATGTTCATGGAATGTTTAAGTCTGAGTAGTTCTGTTTCTAAAGCTGATGTTGGCGATGATCAAATTACTCAAATATTCGGCTATGGTAGTGACATAGGCGGTATGAAGGAAGAGCGTGCCAGCCGTTTGGTTAACTTTGGACATTTCATGAACAATGACCCTTTAAACAGAGAACAAAGATGGTCGAAGGACAGCTTATTAAATGCCACAAGAATCAGAGGCAATAGTCTATTACAGATCTATGCACCTCCAAGTACTGTTGGAGGATCTGCTTTAGCCATGCACTATGCCAATGTTATAATTGTCATAGAGAAATTGCTCAGTTACCCACATCTGGTTGGTGATGAAGCTAGAGACGATTTGTATGGCATGCTTCCGACAAGCCTAAGAAAGACTTTGAAGACAAATTTGAAGTCTTATGTGAAAACTTTGGCTATTTATGATGCACCTCTCGCACATGACTGGAGAGAGCGTCTAGATGGATTGCTGTCGTGGCTTGCCCCTCTTGCACATGACATGATCAGATGGCAAAGTGAACGGAACTTTGAACAGCAGCAAATTATCACGAGGACAAATGTTCTGTTGTTCCAGACGATATATTTTGCTGACCGGGAAAAGACAGAGGCAGCTATCTGTGAGCTACTTGTTGGATTAAATTATATATGTCGATACGAGCAACAACAAAGCGCGTTGTTGGATTGTGCAAGTAGTTTTGATTTAGAAGATTGCATGGAGTGGCAATTGCAATTTGGTTCTCCACTTCATCCTTGATTTTGTCGAGGATGTGGTTATACATGAAAATATATATGGTGATAAGTTTCTTGAACTTTCAGCCTTTGTGTGATAGTGAAAACTAAGGCTCTTTTGGTGTCCAACATTGGAATTGAGAGTCTGACTAGTTTTACGAATTCGTACCATGAGATCTCCTTGCAACTTGAGAACCATTTCCGTGAAACGAGTACAAAAGTTGATTGGTTACTCATGGCGCTCATTGCACGAGAGTCTCGCACGGCCGTGCTCCCGTGGCTTGGAATGACTGCTTCACTATTTTGGGATACCATAGCTTTGGAGTCAAATATTCATACTCTAGCAATAATGAAATAGGCTTCATTTTTATATAATTTATAGAACATTACAAGTCTGATCTGAATGTCTGGTAATTGAAAATATCTTCTAGTTGACAGGATTGTCTTTAATGGCTTAGTTGTAATGTTAGCTTGAAACTAAATGTGATTGTAGTTTCGCCGTTAGAGATAAAGTAGCCAAGAAAATGGCAGTATAATTGCTGGCTAGGGAGCAAGTTTATGTCTATATTTTTGTCTTTCCCAACGTAGATCTTTCCGGTTGTCAATTTTTTTTTTCCTGTGTTGCTTATTTAATCTAAGCTTTCTTCCTTCGACTTTAAGCGGTTGGGTATGGTAATGGGGTGGGTCTAAGTGGGTAAATGAAAATGCTTAGGAAAATAGTCGTGTCAAAAGTTTAACTCTTTTTCCTTGTAACGATATTCTCATGTCCTGGTGTAAATGGTTGTTAACGGACTTTAAAATATTTTATATGCTATAAACTTGGTAACAAACTTTCTAATATCAAATTCTAGGCCTTAAAGTTAAAAATTCAAGTTTAAGATTGCAAAATTAGAATGAGAGTGCAATTGCTTAAAATATTTGAAACTAGGAGGCAACTCTCAAATTTAATTCAAAAGTTTGAATTTAAGTGTGCAGGTTCTAAAAATCAAAATCAAGAGTTTATATCTTGTAAATTTGGATTTTAACCGCTAAGGCTTAAAAGTTCGCATATAGAAGTAAACTAGACACTAGAGAGAAAGAAGAAGAATTGGATGAAACGAAGAGAGTTTTATTTATAATATGTGAAAATACTACAAAAAAGGATATTCTCTCATGAAATTGTGGAAACAAATTACCAATTTAATGTTACCTTTCACCGACCATTGAAAGTATATGTCCATATAATCAAGCATTCACACGACAATTTTCCGTGTGAATGTAATTTTCTTTTCTTTTTTTCTTTTTTCTAAAATTTTATTATAATATTATATAATTTAACATATTATAATCCGTTCAATTCAATCGATAAGATTCGAAGCAATATCTACTGATTTCTCATTCACCCTAATGGATCATCGAGCATTAATTTCGTTAGCTTGTCAACTTGATCAAATTAATATATCGAATCAAACTTTTTTTAAAACATATTGTATTGTATTATAATTATATCCCGACACAACAATAGCATTTATTGAAAGATTACTGTATCAAGTATGTAGCTTTTGGTTTCGAACCTTCCGTAGAGAAATATAACACATTTTCTTGGCAAATAATAAACTTGATGTCTTGAATTATTCGTCGTTCTTTGTAAACCAATACAATTATACTCAAATAATAATCTTTCTAATATTTCATTTTGTTCTCACTGTCATATCCATTTCGGCCGTATACACCACTTGGTTCCACGAGTGCTTCATACTTGAAGCAGCCACACTTCGCACTTACGTCGCGGATCTCCTAGGATATCCCACTATACTCTTAACATACTATTTTGTACATCTTGGGTATCATTAAAGGTGTAGATCTAGCCTTTTACCCATTTTTTCGTAACAAATCTTAACGTAGGAATCGGTAGGACATATTGCTCCAAGGCATTTCTACCAATCTCATAATTTAGTAGTCTTTTTCGAACCTGGATCTTGGGATCTCCAGTCAACTAGGTTGGGTATCCACTGAATATTTATGTTCGGGGTTTTATCGCATTCCCTTTATAGAAAATTCATTTGATCTCTTGGTATAACTGCAACATTTAAATATACGCTAATAGAGCTGGAATTACCACGGCTGCTAGCACCAGACTTGCCCTCCAATGGATCCTAGTTAAAGGATTTAGATTGTACTCCCAGAGACTGTACATTTATGCTCAGTCACATCAGCAGTCAATTCACAGCCTTAATGATCCTTTCAGCAGCTTGGTTATTCACAGTTCAGAGTTATTCCCATTCTCATTTCTCGTGACCTCAGCAAGTTCGTGTGTACGCTATGATCCAAGAGAAGACTAGTGATCCACTCGGAGGAGTTATTGCCTGTATATGCTTTATTTTTATTATCCTGCACGAGTTTTATTTGACACGAGAGCATCGTATTATTTTCTGTCCGATCTTTTTATTTGTGAGTATGAGATTGATACTACTCAGTTGTATGATGTTGTGTCTGTGTCCAATCTGCTCGGTGAAGTTTATTTTCTCGAGAAATAGTTCTGAACTGTGTGATTAAGTTCGACGAGAATCTTTTGATGACAAATTTGATTAAGCTGAAGATGAGAGATTTTGAACGTATCTCGGGAATGGATGTTTGAGCAAGTTATCGGGCTACAGGTGATTGCTTCACGGTGTGATCAGGTTTATACCTCAGTTTGGTGAGAAGTGGAATTTATATGGTGATGATTCCCGATATAAGATCCCACTGGTCTCAGCCATAGAAATGTATGGGTTGTTGTCACGTGAGAACTCTAGATTCATTATATATGCTTTACATGTGACACCCAAATCTAGATTGGAAATTTGTCATATTCCAGTTGTCAAGGATTTCCTGATGTATTTTCCGATGAAATTCCAGGTTTTCCTTTGAGAAAGGAAATATATTTTGGCATTTAGTTAATGTCAGGGTACTTCGATTTAGAGAGCACCGTACAGGTTGGCACCAGCGGAGTTAAGAGAACTTAGGGATTAGTTGCGAGATCTTTTGGGATAAAATCTTTATTCTACCAATTATGTCACATTGGGGAGATTCAATTTTGTTTGTCAAGAAGAAAAACAGGATGACGAGGATGTGTATTTATTTCAGATAGTTGAATAAAGCAACAGTGAAGAAAAATATCCTATACCATGAATCGATGACCTGTTTGATTAGTTATAGGGTTCGACTGTATATTTCGAGATTGATCTTCATTCCGACTATCATCAGCTTAGAATCCGGGATGAGGACATTTCTAAGATAGCCTTTCGGACGTGGTATGGTCACTATAAATCCCTCATGATGTCTTTTGATCTGACGAATTCTCCAGTTGTCTTTATGGATTTGATGAACAGAGTCTTTCGAGAGTTTATCGACCTGTTTATATTGTGTTCATCGATGAAACTCACATTTGTATGCCAAATTTTCTAAATGAGAGTTTTAGTTGGATATCCCAGCGAGGAGGAGCTGTTGTAAACTGGTACGACCCAGAAATACCTCCGAGATTCATAGTTTTTTGGGGTTGGCCTGCTATTATAGACGCTTTATTGATGTATTTCTAAGATAGCTGTGCCTATTATTCAGTTTACCCAGAAGGATCAGATATTTGTGTGAACCTAGGAGTGTGAGTCTTGTTTCTTATTGCTGAAGAAAAAGCTGGCCACTGCTTCAGTTTTGGCATTACTTACAGGCTCATGTGGTTTTTAATGTGTTCAGATGCATCGTTGAATGGAATGTGTTTTGATGTAGAATGAGCGAGGAACTGCTTATGCTTCTCGTCAGTTGAACCTCATGAGACTCGTTATTCGATTCATGATTTGGAGTTAGCCACCATTGTTGTTTACAAAGACCACAAAACCTTGCTATATTTTCACACAGTCTGATCTAAACATGAGATAACGTTTGGTGGATAGAGTTGCTAAATGATTTTGATTGTGAGATTCAGTATTTACCAGGGCGAGCGAATATTTTTGCAGATGCGCTCAGCAGAACACATAGAACAGATGCTGAGATCTGCGAATATTTTAAAAATATATGAGAATTTGGGAACTTCGGGATGGCAGTTTCAGCCAGTGATGACTACCTTATTGTTTTTTCTATTCAAGTTGAACCACATATTATATCTGATTCTAGAGCATTGCAGGGGACTGATCCATATAGTCATTAGTTGAAATTGAAGTCCCAGACAGGTCAGTAAGATTACTTTATCGTTATTTCTGATGGATGCTCGTGATTCAATGGAATATTAGTGGTTTCAAATCCAATTAATCTGAAAGAAGCGATATTGAGAGAAGCTTAGCCGCCATAATGTCCATTCTGGAAACAGTAAGATGTATCATGTCTTGAAATCTTTTTGGTGGGAAGATATGAAATGTGATATTTCTGATTTTGTGGCTCGATGTTTGAATTTCCAGAAGGTCAAAACTGAGAGAACGAGATCTGGTGGTACGCTGTAGAGTTTAGAAGTGGCTCAGTGGAACTGGAAACATGTTATGGATTTTGTGACACGCTTACCTCGTTCTAATCGAGATTCTGATGCGATTTGGGTAGTTATTTATTGACTATATAAGTCCCATTTCATCCTTTACGACATGACATGCTCTTTGAAGAAGATGACTAGATTGTATATTGATCAGGTAGTGGGATTGCATGGTGTGCCGGTGACGATAATGTTTAATAGAGATCCCATGTTTACTTCTAGATTTTGGAAGAGCTGGCAATCAGCGTTGGGTTTGATATTTCCCATGAGCACTGCTTATCATCCCAAGACAGATGGCCAGTCGGAGAGGATCATTCAGACTATCGAAGACATGTTATGAGTAATGGTGATGGATTTTCGTGGTGATTGGCAGGAATCCTTGTCTTTGGTAGAATTCTTATACAACAAATGACTATCGCGATCCACGGTTGAAGTCTGTATAATATAAAGTGCAGATCACTGATATATTGGGAAGAAGTTGGGGAAAGATAGCTGTCTACACCCGAGTTCGTGCAGGGAATGAAAGATCATGTTGATCTGGTTACGAAAAGGATAAAGACAACCTAGGATCATCAAGTCAGTTATGCAAATAAAACGCGTATAGGGATGACAATTTTCCCTGCGGGTTTGGAGCCCGCAAGGAAAACCCGAAATGGAACGGGTATGAGAATTTTTTTATATCTCCTAATCAAATGGGGATGCGGATGATAATAGCACCCTCATCCCCAAACTCTCCGAACCCGCCCCTATAATATGTATGTATATATAGATATATATAAGAAAAATAATATTACCATTATTATTTAATAAAAATCATATTACTATTCTTATTTCATGCATATTTGGATGACTAAAAATCTTCAAACCTAAATATAATCTATTAATAACATTTCTATGCATCTATATATTGTTCTTAAGAATATATTATTGAGTAATAAAAATATGTAATAGTAAATATATATTATCCGATATTAGAAATATGTATTTAATAATAATATAGAATATAAATAATATATATATATATATATATATAAGGAAAGTTGGCTCCTCGTTACATAAGACTATGAGATTATTGAGAGGAATGACATGTTGACTTATCGTTTATATTTTCCTTCTGAGTTGTCAGCGATGTATGATGTGTTTCAGATCGTATGTTGTGGAAGTATGAGCCAGATCCATCTCATGTTTTGCTGATGAGGTGGAGCTAGATTATAACTTGAGCTATATTGAGTATGTAGCTTAGATCTTGGATAGGAAGGAGAAACAACTTAGGAACAAAATGATTCCTTTTGTTATGATTCAGTGGAGTAGGCATGAGAGAGAATAAGCTACCTTGGAGTTGGAGGAAATAATACGACAAGAATGACGTAACTTGTTTGAGAATGTGACACATAACTCCATGTACTCTGGTTTTCATATGTAGTCTCAGTAGTAGATGCTTATGCTGGTTTTGTATATGTAAGTGTGTGTTAGATTTCGTGGACGAAACTTTTTTATTGGGGGGAGAAATGTGAGGATGCAGTATTATATTTAACTATTTTTAAACTGTGAAATAAAATAATTAAATGAAATAAATGATTATTGCAAATTACGAGATTTTGTGCTAAAATTATGTATTTCTCAGAATTCGGGTCTGAGATGACATAAAATATATATTATAATCAAAATAGTACAGAATAGGTAGAAATGCACAAAAACTTGACTTTTGGATCAAAACTAATTTTCAGTAACCAAAAGTATATATAGGAACGAAACACACACAGAACCTACTTGTCGTACTTGCAACTCCTACAGGGATGAGTTGAACATGCAAATAGTGATGAGTTGGAAGTCGGTATAACCAAAGTTTTACCATCAATTGATTTTGACAAAGAAGATGACAATGAACGGCCATGCATTGGTGAAGATTGTGAATGGGACTTGGGTTGGCAATTTAGACATACATTTTTTCTTTTAAATATAATTTTGTAGACAAAAGTAATCTTATCTCGATATTAATTTTGTATTGAACTTATTATTTTATTTTGCAGTAAAAAGTTTTGTTGATTACTGATATTTGAATTTTTAGTTTCTCGTTCGAAGATGAATTTCTTGGGTACTGTTCTTTGAAATATGTTCCTTTCCCTTCGAAGATTCATTTGTTATTGTATTGTAGGTGCATTTGTTGCATATTTCTCCCCATGTTAATAAGACGTTATTGTTTTCACTCAGCAGATTGAAATTGGACCCTATGGCATCTTTTAATATGCTTAAAATAGGAATTCATGATCAACTTTGTAGATAATATTTGGTGCTATCTAAAATTCATCCTCGGTTCCCGACCAGAGAGTTACACATCGCCACCCGAGGAGGTCTGAGGTCTGGAGGATGAGAAGGTTTGTCCTCGGGGGATGAGGAGACTTGTCCTAGCAGGATGAGGAGACTTGTCCCAGGGAGATGAGAAGGCTTGTCCTAGCAGGATGATGAGACTTGTCCCAGGAAGATGAGAAGGTCTGTCCTCGAGAGATGAGGAGGTCATACATTCTGCAATGACCTGCAACCACAGACACGGGTCAAAGGGCGTCGGGAGCCATCCCGACGAAGGCCCTCCGATGATTAAGTCAGCCCGGGTGATCAAGAAGATATGTAGTGCAGAGAATGAGTCTTCTGAATGTCCGTTGAAAATGAGAGAATACCTGGGTATTTATAGGCGAGTAAATGTGTTGCGTGTTGTACTACCTGAATAATCATGAGCAGGGATGGGCAGAGCAGACCTTGCGTGTACGCTACCCTACCACCTGTACGCAGGGATGGGTCTTGCAGCTTTGTCAGTGCACTAATCATGAGTTATACAAGAGGGCCAAGTTGCTGAGATGACAGGTTCCCGACCAGAGTAGAGATGACAGGTTCCCGACAAGAGTAGAGATCACATGTTCCCGACAAGAGTAGAGATGACAGGTTCCTGAGTAGGCCAGAGATAAAATTCTCCCGAGGACCGAGGTGACGGGGCGGAACCAAGATGGAAGGTTACCAGTGGCGTTTTTAAGAGCAACTCTTTTCTCGGGTCCCGAGTAGGTTTTCTTACCCTGGTATCAATAGTATCTCCCCTTTTTAGTCGAAACGAAGTAGTGAAGTTGAAGACTGTTGCGTTTCTCCTTGGGAGCCGAGTAGGTTTTCTTAGTGTGCCGAGCTGGTCGGGCTTGTAAACCAACCGGAGTGAGCAACTCTTTTCTCGGGTCCCGAGTAGGTTTTCTTACCCTGGTATCAATAGTATCTCCCCTTTTTAGTCGAAACGAAGTAGTGAAGTTGAAGACTGTTGCGTTTCTCCTTGGGAGCCGAGTAGGTTTTCTTAGTGTGCCGAGCTGGTCGGGCTTGTAAACCAACCGGAGTTGATAGTAGGGTTCCGAGTAGATCGGGCTTTTAGATAGGATTTTTATCCTAGTATTTAGATATCAACCAAAGTTGATAGTAATGTGCCGAGTATATCAGGCTTTTAGATAGGATTTTTATCCTAGTATTTAGATATCAACCGGAGTTGATAGTAATGTGCCTAGTATATCGGGCTTTTAGATAGGATTTTTATCCTAGTATTTAGATATCAACCGGATTTGATAGTAGGGTGAGATAACATATTCCCGAGAAGAGCAGAGCAAGATAACATATTCCTGACCAGAGCAGGGAAAGATAACATATTCCTGACCAGAGCAGGGCAAGGGCAGATTCCCGAGCAGAGCAGGGAAAGATAACAGATTCCAGACCAGAGCGGGGCAAGGGCAGATTCCCGAGCAGAGCAGGGAAAGATAACAGATTCCAGACCAGAGCAGGAAAAGATAACAGATTCCAGACCAGAGCAGGGCAAGGGCAGATTCCCGAGCAGAGCAGATAGTAGATTTCCCGAGTAGAAATAATGGACTCCCGAGTAGAGTGGACGCAGGAAAAACATCTTTTGATCGAGTCGTCTTATTGCCAAGAGATAATACTAAGTAAAGTTTTTGCAAGAAAAAATGAGAACTGACCTAAGTTTAAAGTTTTTCTCTGGTTGATTGATGTTCCAGTGTCATCAACCACTTCCTGTACATCAGTATTCTCCACTATTGCGCCCTGTTCCTCCTTGGCGGCATTTTCACTATCTTTTTTGGTTCCCACAGACGGCGCCAATTGATGCTATCTAAAATTCATCCTCGGTTCCCGACCAGAGAGTTACACATCGCCACCCGAGGAGGTCTGGAGGTCTGGAGGTCTGGAGGATGAGAAGGTTTGTCCTCGGGGGATGAGGAGACTTGTCCTAGCAGGATGAGGAGACTTGTCCCAGGGAGATGAGAAGGTCTGTCCTCGAGAGATGAGGAGGTCAATGACCTGCAACCACAGACACGGGTCAAAGGGTGTCAGAAGCCATCCCGACGAAGGCCCTCCGATGATTAAGTCAGCCCGGGTGATCAAGAAGATATGTAGTGCAGAGAATGAGTCTGCTGAATGTCTGTTGAAAATGAGAGAATACCTGGATATTTATGGGCGAGTAAATGGGTTGCGTGTTGTACTACCTGAATAATCATGAGCAGGGTGGGTAGAGCAGACCTTGCGTGTACGTTACCCTACCACCTGTACGCAGGGATGAGTCTTGCAGCTTTGTCAGTGCACTAATCATGAGTTATACAAGAGGACCAAGTTGCTGAGATGACAGGTTCCCGACCAGAGTAGAGATCACGGGTTCCCGACCAGAGTAGAGATGACAGGTTCCTGAGTAGGCCAGAGATAAAATTCTCCCGAGGACCGAGGTGACGGGGCGGAACCAAGATGGAAGGTTACTAGTGGCGTTTTTAAGATCAGCTCTTTTCTCGGGTCCCGAGTAGGTTTTCTTACCCTGGTATCAATATTGAATATTGTTCTATTTCCCAGTCGAAGATGAATTTATCGGGTACTAATATTTGAGTTTGTTGTTTTTTGTAATTCTCCCTATATTGATAAGTAGTCATTCTTTTCACTCGACAGATTGAAATTGGACCCCATGGAATCTTCTAAAAGTCTTAAAGTAGGAATTCATGATGATCAGACAAATGAGATTAAGACAACCTGCTACAATCGGGAAGGGTAAAATAAACATTGCAAAGTTATAGTGACGTGCTTGCTCAAGAGAAGGTTAAGATGCCTTACAAACGTGGAAACAATCGCAAGTGCTGTTAAAGATTTTGTTGGAGTGCAATAATTATCCTAGATAAAGCGATCGAAAGTGATGCTTGAGTTACTATATGGTTTAAAAAGATTGGAGTTGCACCGTTACCACCAGCTATAACTTTTAAAGCGGCAAGCACTGGTTCCTACAGATTTTATATGAGAATCTGTTAATGTTATCTTAATTTTTCTCTTTGGTATATTTTATAGTAATGCACAAAAAAATTTGTTAATGTATTTGCAATTTTGGTAGGTTGATATATGATGTTGATCCAAACCGGAAGAAGGGATGTTTGAATTAAGCGAATTCCAAGTGGCGTCAATTTAAAACTTATCTCACTCAAATGTTCATTTTGAGCAAGCTTGAGACCCAGAGGAGTTAAATGACCCACTTGTTGGTTATGGTATTGCACGAGATGATTGGAGTTCTTTCGTCATTGCTCGAATGTCCGACGATTTTACTATAAGTCTCCTTTTTCAAAATAAATGTAAGAAGTACCATGTTTATAAGGAAATGTGTTTTATGTAATTTTCACTTGACTAGAATCTAAGTGGTGAAGAAAGCGGAACATATTCATACTAGGTAAAACGATCGAAACATGACGCTTGAGTTGCTATATTTTTTAAAAGATTGGAGTTGCACCGTTACACCAGCTATATCTTTTTGTAAAGTGACAAGCACTCAGTCCAACAACTAGTATCAGAGCCAAGGTCACCAGTTCGAAGTAGTGCAATTATTAGGAGGGGGATTACTGAGGTGCAATAATTGTCCTTGCTAAGTAGAACGATCGAAACGTGACACTTGAGTTTCTATACGATTTAAAAGATTGGAGTTGCACCGTTACCAAAAGCTATAACTTTTGATAAAGCGGCAAGCGCTCGGTCATACACATATACCGTCATCGTCTTTCTCGTAAAGACTACGCTCGCGATGTTGAAGTAATTCTAAGTATTTTGACTATGCTTATGTTTTTAGTCTACATATCAGTTTAATTAGCTTCAAACAATCAACTTATTTTGAATCATGATATGAATATCAACAACCTTGAATACAGTTTGATTACATGGATCAATAGAAAGCTTGTTCTCCAACTGCGCTTTCTTACACTTATCATTTCCAACGTTTCTCAAATTGCCCTTTCTTGTACTTATAATTGCATCAAATTTTGACTGATCACTATGTTGGAATTGAATGAAATTGAACTTCCATTTGGGCTAGAGTGAAAAGGATAATAATGTGGTTGTGTCCCGAATTGATTTAACAATGCAATCGGGATTAGTTTATATAATGTTTTGATATAATGAGTTGTAAGCTTGCCTAGTGGATAGGCTCTCTCTATGGCGTGCCTGCGCAGGGGGTACAAATCAAGAGCCCGATTTGCACTGGAAAGGCTTGACTCGTGTGCGTCCGCGACCTGGACGCGTCGAATGTCGGACCGGTCAGGACCAAAAATGGTCACATAGTCTAACCCAGCTTTTGCTAAATTTTTCCTTTTCCGTCTGTGACTCTTCACATGCCCGAAGAGACACAAATTGTATTGATTGTGTATTCAATACAAGCATCCCAAAGGACTACCAGTACATGACCTATGATATGCCCTAGGTAGCTGAAGAGTCCCACGTTTCCCTATATATACAACCAAAATTCTCCATTCCAAAATACAACCCTTTCTCCATTCTATCCACGTTTCCACTTTGATACAGTGGAGGTGCGGTTCAGTTCTCCGGTGCAGCGTAGCCTCGTGCTTTCAGTTACCTGCTCGGTTCCGTCGTTGTACCCTGGAAAACAGACACCACACGAAACTTGGCCCTTGGAAGCACTCAGGCGCGGTGAATCTGTTTTAAGGAAACCGTGTTAGAATACATGCCTCGATTTACTTTCTGTTGATCATGCTGTTTATGATTTTTTTATTTCTTCTTGTTCTGTACTGTGTATCTTATTACCCCTCCAATTGATTAACAATCTTCAAACATATTCATTTTACATATGGCTTCGAATGGTGCTGGCCTTGCTATCTCTGCTGCCTCTGTCACTGCGTCGGCTAACCATGCTGAGAAGCCATACAAGTTCACCACATTGAACTTGGCTAGGTTCCTCACAGAGGAGGTCCCTACACATAAGGAAGGGGAACAGAATGCTGAATCTGTCAGCGCTGTTGAGGCTTGGAATCATTCTGATTTCCTATGCCGAAATTATGTCCTAAATGGACTGTCCGATGCGTTGTACAACGTTTTCTGTGAGAAGAAAAGACCAAGGAACTGTGGGAATCCCTTGATCGGAAGTATAAAATCCGAGGATGCTGAAGCCAAAAAATTCCTTGTTGGCCGATTCTTGGATTTCAAGATGTTGGATTCCAAGACTGTTATAAGACAAGTTCAAGAACTTCAACTTATTCTCCATGATATTCTTGCAGAGGGAATGACCTTAAGTGAATCTTTACAGGTGGCTGCGATTATCCAGAAACTACTGCCAGCATTGAAAAAAGTTTAAAAATTATTTGAAGCACAAGCGAAAGGAGATGAATGTCGAAGAAATTATTGTACGACTTTGAATTGAAGAAGACAATAGGATCTCTGAAAGGCGTTTCTTTACTTCTAATGTTGCCAAAGCAAATGTTGTTGAACATGGCCAAAAATATAATGCGAAGAAGAATCCAGGGCCATCAGGGAAAGGCTCTAAACTGGGAGCAAGAAAAGGCACGTTAAAGAAGAAATTCGTGGTGAAGTGCTAAAATTGTGATGGGATGAGTCACAAGGCATCGGACTGTAAGAAACCGAAGAGATCCCGAGAGGCTAACACCGTGGATGACATTTTTCATGATGTCTCAAATATTAGTCTCTGTGCAGTTGTTTCTGAAGTAAATCTGATTGGTTCAAATCCCAGAGAGTGGTGAATTGATACCGGTGCCACTCAACATGTCTGATTCGATAAGAAGATGTTTGCTACTCTACAAAAATCTGAAAGTGGCGATAAGCTGTACATGGGAAATTCAGCAACTTCTAAAATCAAGGGACAAGGAAATGTGGTCTTGAAAATGACCTCTGAAAAGGAACTGACTCTCAACAACGTGCTTTATGTCCCGAACATTAGAAAGAACTTAGTATCCGATTATCTTTTGAATAAGCATGGTTTTCGTATTGTTTTTGAGTCTGACAAGGTCGTTGTGTCTAAAAATATAAGGTATGTTGGTAAAGGATATGTGAGTGATGGTTTGTTCAAGCTAAATGTAATGGCTATTACGCCCAAAGTGAATAAAGCTAATCCTTTTTCTTATTTGCTTGAGTCTCCTAATTTGTGACATGATATACTAGGTCACGTAAACTAATATCCAATTCGTAGATTGAGTAATTCAAAAACCATACCTGCATTCCAAATAGACAAGAGCCACAAATTTGAAATCTGTGTTGAGCAAAACAAACAAGATCGTTTTTCAAAATAATTGAAAGAAATAACCCCTTGATTTAATTCACACGGATGTGTGTGATTTGAAAGAGTGCAAACTCGTGGAGGAAACAAGTATTTTAGTACATTCATTGACGCATCACCAGATATTGTAGCATTCATCTTCTTAAAAGCAAATATGAAGCAATAAAAAAATCATCAATTACAAAAACGAAGTTGAAAATCAACTTAACAAGAAGATTAAAGTGCTACGAAGTGATCGTGGAGGAGAATATGAATCTCCATTTGCTAAGATATGTGCTTTACATGGAATAAGACATGAGACAACTACACCTTATTTTCCACAACAAAATGACATACCGAAAGGAAAAATGCACTTTGAAAGAAATGATGAATGCACTGCTTGTATTCTGGTCTATCACACAACATGTGGGGGGGGGGAGCTGTTTTGACAGCCACTACCTTCTACATAAGGTACCCCGAAAGAAAAAAATAAAAGTCCATATGAGTTATGGAAAGGAAGACCATTTTTCTACAACTACGTGCGAGTGTGGGGGTGTCTTGCCGTCTCCTAAAAGAGTGAAAATAAGACCAAAAACTATTGACTGCATTTTCATAGGATATGCTCAAAATAGTAGTGCTTACCGATTTCTTGTGTATAAATCTGAGTTCTCTGATATTCACAAGAATACAATAATGGAATCAAGAAGTGCCTCATTCTTTGAACACGAGTTCCCATACAAGACTCAGGAAGAACCTAGTTCTTAAAAAATATCACACGGCCAAGTGACACAAGACCAAGAGGTTGACGATGAGGTGGGACCTAGACAAAGTAAAAGAGCTAGGATAGAGAAATCTTGTGGTCCAGATTTCTATACTTTCCTGATGGGAAATGAACCTCAAAGATTTGAATACTATATTAACTCATTAAAGTTCATGGCCTGTGCACCAGCTCACACTTGGACACACGACCGGCTTGCACATCAGCTGTCATATGAGTGTGCAAGCTTGCGACTAGCACTGCTCTTTGTTTGTGTTGTGCATCTCGCTCTGTTTTCTGTATCGCTCCTCTTGTGCACACACTCGCTTCTACTTCTGCTGCCAGCTTACGCTCTTGATATAGCCTCTCGTGCAATTCTATCCGTTGGACACAAAGATGTAGTCGTTTAAAGGCTTCTGACAAAGTTGTACCTTGTGTCCTTTAGCAATAAATGTGTTGCAGGATTTAGTGACTTCAAGCTCTCTTCATTTCCGCTGCAGCCTTTGCTAACTTCGAGCTCTGTAAAGCTTGTACCTGATGTGGACATGATGATGCAAATCAGTTTGAATAATACAATCTTCACAATGCTTGTGTTCAAACTGCTTTGTTCGTCTGAGCTGGTCTATCCAGATCTGGTCTCGCAGCTGATTTCCTCCCAACTGGTCTTCGAGCTGAACTCTCTGATCTGGTCTGCTCTTGAGCTGATCTACGCTTCTTCTCTAAGCTGCACTTCTCATCTGCTTTTGAACTGCTCTTGTACACTACTGCTCTTGAGCTGCTCTTGTACACAACTGCTCTTTATGATCTCCAAGCTGGTTTCCTCCTTGATCTCTGTGATCGAACAGTATGTGATCCTCTATACTTGGAAAATCTTGCACCAGTGATTATCTCCCTTCTTCTTTGGATCATATCTGTTCTGATTCAGCTTTCACTGGATCACTAATCTGCACTTGATCACTGATCTGAGCTGTATTTCATTTGGTGTACCAGCTTGGCGTCCCCTCACTGTTCCATCTTGGATGTCTTTTGCTGCACCAGCTCGAGCGTCCTTCACTGTTCCAGCTTGGACATCTTCTCATCAGCTTGCAGCTCTCATCTAATCTGTAACAGCTTGGTCCTATGGAGACTGATCGAGTACACCCTTCTCTTGGATTTCTTCTTCTTCTACAGGGTTTACCTAGAGCTCGTCAAACTTCTCACAGATTCTTCCTCATCTCCATCTTCATCCTCATTTTCCACAATAAACCCATCTCTCTTAAGCATCCAGCTTGACCGACATCCCTGATCTCGTTTATTTGATCCGAGCTGGTTTGTCCTTAACCAGTTTTGACATCTTCTACGCTGCTCTGGGAATGCACATCGATCCTAAATTGTTAGTAAATATTAGCAGGTTTTGTGTTAATCAAAATTAAGATTCTGATATGTAGAAATAGATCCAACAAATAGCTTTGAAAACTTTTTGTGGTATTAAAATTCCTTTCGTTTTCTGTTGCCAGATTGAAAAATCAGATTTACCATTGAAAAGTTCTAAGCTGTAAGAAGCCGAGTAGCAATAGATATTCACAAAGAAATCACAAAAGGCACAACGGAAGTAGCAGAGAGATAGCTATGGTCACACCAGCAGGTATATCAGATATGGCAAAGAGCAACACACAACAGCAGATGATAATACAACACTTAAGATAGAGTACACAAGGCAGGAATGGGGCAGTAGGATTCCGGCACGCGCAAGGCGTACGATCAAGTTGCCTTTATGTGGAAGCCCCACCACGTTCTGGTGGAGGATAACATGAGGTAATGCTCGAGGTTATCCTCTTTAAAGAGGTACTACTACACACATGTACTGTACAACCGACGGTACCGTACAAGCACACAAGGGTTGAGAGATACTTACACCCGAGAGACGAACGCTCTGGGGCTTAGGTTCCCAAGAACAGGTAATCAGACTCCCTATGAACGGGCGTCTTTGCACCGATAGATCGGATACCAAACCTGAACCATGCTCTGATACCACTGTTAGGGGTCCGTACCTGCACAAGCAACAAACATAAAGCACAAGAACAACACCAATCGACGTTGGTACCAGATCTAACTCGCATAAACCCGGAACACAACAGTAACAACCCGAATCTAGAAAGATCGAGGCTAGAGGCTCAACCACTGAGACATAGAAACCCCAAGAGAAGCACAAAGCTTCACTGACCACGGTATAGAGCACTAAGGGGTAGCAAACACACTCAAAGAAGACACCCCTAGCACATAGCTGACAGCCAGAAGCGCACAAGAACAGCCAGCAACCCACGGCTTCCCGAAACCCTTTATCTCTCGAGAATCGATTTTTTACCGAACTGGGCCAGAGAATCGGACAAGAAGAAACCAGAGTTCTCTCACTGAGATGTCACCTAGAACCTCTTGGAGAACAAAGTCCGGCAGAAAGGGAGAGATAGGGTTTTCACCGAGAGAAGATAACAGAGGGGGCTAGGGTTCGTGGTCCACCGAGATGAACCGAAGAGGCAGTAAGTCTCAAGCATCGAACGGCTGGGTAGAGTGCTTAGGAATGAACGGATTAGATGAAGGCACATGTGGGCTTGGGCCAGCTATAGGAATCTGGCCAACATAACTCGGGTTACAAATTCACAGGACGAGCTAATATTTTAGTGGATGCATATTTCTCATTAACAATTTGACCAGATGCACGAATCAGTTAAAAGCCGTTGTCAAAACTATGTAATAATACTCATTTTTACAACATTTGTTAGACCGTTGTCTTTTAAAAAATGCATTTCTACATCGTCCATTGTCTTATTTAATACTTAATTTCAGTTAACAACAAAAACTTCAGCCGTTTTACAACATTCAATGATGTATTTAAGTTTTGCTCTCAAGTATTAATCAATTTGTCATCTCACCTCCTGACCAACTTCCAAGATTTTGGCTACCGCAGAGAGATACAAAGATGACATCAAATAAAGAAAAATAGTCTGTTTAGTCAACAAACTACTTCAACAAATAAACATGAACTAGATACAACAATAAACACATCAACCTTAGCTTATGGTTTGCATAAAAACAACACAAAAGTACAATATTGACACTAGCATTAAGAAGTATATTTCCCTCCAACAGTAGGCACACTGACAAGGAAACGTGATGAGATTGTTCCATGTTCAATACATCATCTGCAAATTAATACTAAATCCCAGTCACATACTCGTACTTCCGTTCCCCAATTTTTCTTCATCATTCAACATGTTTGTAAAACATTTTGTTCAGAAACTAGACTGCTACAGATACCACCACAACTTCAGATGATCTTGGCATACATGCAAGTGGCAACTAGATCACAGCTGACAATACTTCCACTTATATCCTAAAAGAAATGTAATTGTATGTGAATGTGTATGTGCAGCAGCTAGTTTGGAAATGCCACAAGCAGTGCAATATCACAATCAATTGGACCTATGTGTCGTTCAAGTACATGGGAGTGTTCTCGATAGTATATAGAAAGCTAAAGCCGTCCACAAGCTCCAGACTGATTAAGGAAGCAAACGACTCATATGTACTCATAAGTATGGTTAAGGACCACACCTCATCCATTTCTACAGAGTACTCAACTCTTTTTGAACTTTGAACGCACTTATAAATTGTATAAGGAAAAAAGCAGCCATTATTGAACTTGGAAAATTGATAAAAATTGATATTCATTTTACTTGAGATAAACAAGATAATGTATTACTATTGATCATAGTGAATCCCTGTCGACAGTCACAACTTCTTGAATAATTTGTCTCATAACGATTATGAAGCGCGGTAAAACTGTGATGGTTTTTCACAAAAGACAATGGTTTTAAAACGTTGTGAAAACATCGTCGTTTCGAAACAACGGTATCTAGACATTCGAATAACGTACATTTAACAATATGGTTTTTGCAATAGTTCATTTTTGGGCAATGACAACGGTGAAATCCGTTGTCTCGTTTTTCTTGTAGTGAGTACACTTGTATATTTGCGTCATATATATGGTCCCTTTATTTGGGACAACTTTTTCATTAATTTACATGATTTTCGCATTTTTTTCTCACTTAACTCTTAGTGTCTTTGACTTTGTTCGATTTAGAACATCGAAGAGCCAATATAGGAAGAGATCCCAACACCACATACCTGATTTATTATGATTGTCAGATGAGGGTGGCTGATTGTCATATCAATGTGGAGGAACAATTTTTTGGAACTTCAAGCATGTGGAGTAAACGTGGCTTAGAATTTCAGACGGAGTTCTTCGACTTTTATCTCTCCTTCCATTGTTTGATTTGGGCCATATTGCCCCAAGCTTGGCCCATCATTATGTTTTTTGAAGCCTAACACATCCATATGGAACATATGCCATTTTAAATCACGAAATTTGGTGAATATCAGAGCCGACATCCAACTTCATCCATCAATAAATATATAAAGAAAAGCAGACCCGTGCTCAACTATTTCTATTGTATAATTTGAAAGTGATGATAAAACAAGCTATGTTTGTTCATATATATTTTCTATTTTAATTAATATTAAATACTCAGTAATATTATTTTACGCAAGATTTGTAAATTAAATAATAGTGCTCAGTCAATAATAAAAATATTTATCCAAACTCTTTAATTTTTTATACTTTTCAAAATTTCCACTGTTGTAAGCAGAGATGAAGATGGACCAACAAAGGTGGATACTATGAGGTATAAAGCAAGAGATAAGTGACAGATGGCCATGACAGAAGAGATGGAATCCCTTCGAAAGAATAACACTGGACTTTTGTTCCAGAGCCTGAGGACCAGAAGTTAATAGGCTCCAAGTGGTTTTTAAGAGAAAACAAGGGATTCCAGGTGTTGAGTAACCAACGTAAGAAGAAAGGTTGGTAGCAAAGGTCTTCTCTCAAATAGAAGGGACTGACATGAAGTGTTTTCACCTGTGGTCAAGCATAGATCCATAAGAGCTATCATACAATCGGTTGCAAAAGAAAATATGGAACTTTAATAGCTTGACATCAAGACCGCATTCTTACATGGTGATATTGAAGGACTTGGGAGCTGAATAAGATGATTATAGCAATAGAAATACATAGACACAGAGCCAATATAGAATTTCTTCTTACATAGCAAGGTTAGACAAGGTCGATATGGCTAATCAAAGCTAGTAACAATATCTTTGGCTCAAAACTTCTTTCTTGTTCATGCATATATACAATCTGCCCTATTTGTGTTCTTCGTAACATCAAATCGGGAATTAAACGCCAAAAGGGACAGGATGTTATTCAACAATATATTATATTCTATATTATTAATTTATGGTTTCAAGCTCGAGCATGAAATTTCAAGTGACTTGTACTCAGATTAGAGTTTTGATTCAAACTTCATTTCTGTGTTTCCAACTGTATAAAAAAATATTGGAAGTCAGAATAGAGCTTGTGAGCCCTTCAAATTACATTATATTGTATTTATTTATAAAATATTGCAAGTTATACCTTTTACTCGCTGTATTTTAACACACTCAAAGGCTTAAAATATAAAAAAAATCCCAATAAGTTGGTCTAAATAATATTTTATCGGAAAGCTAAAATAAAGCGTAACATTGTTATCATGATACATGTAATGCAAACAATGAGAGTCAAATCATCAATAATAGGAAAAGGAGATCAAATATGGAAAACAAAGTAATTTACTGCCGATCACCAACTTTTAATCAATTAAAGGACCGAAAGTTTATATATACCAGCTTATATGACCAATTCTCAGAATTGTCTTGATTTAAAATGATTACCAACTATAATTAATTTCAAAAATATAAACATATATATTATGATCCGACAACAACAGCAGCACAGAGTTTAAAAACTCTGATACCACTTGAAAGGATCGAAACACGCCAAATCAGAGTTTAGAGAGGGTGACTAAAATATTTTGAAATCTTTGTGTTTAAAAACTATTTTTGAGAATCAGCTTGACTATAAGCTGAACCCAGAGCTTAATCTAATCTGCTTTCTTGAGAAATAAAAATATTACGCAGAAGCTTTCAATTAAGTAGTGAACTGAAATGCGACAGTATGCAAACTGAAATAGTAAGAACATATTAAGTTAGGATTTGTTTCTGGAAGTTCAAAGCAACACTTCTACGTCTTCCTTCCTCCGAACTGGAAGGATTTTCACTAGAAGACTTTGAGTAGAACATAAGGTATCCTAAACCACTCAGTCAGATCACACCCGAAATGAACTCCTAGTATCACTCAAAACAGCACTCAGGCTGCGAAAGCAAATATGAAGGCTTTTTGCTAATCTGAGCGGTTCAATACAAAGCCTATTATATCCAACATTCAGTTAAAATACTTTACGGTAAATTTAAAATTGTTACAATGAGAAAGAATATGTAAAATATGAGAAAAAATAAGATTTTTAGTTCATGTTGGATCGTTCTGTCTCTCTTCTCTCGTGAAAATCGTTCTCGTTAGATCGTCAACACTTGTAACAACCGTTCTCTTCAGATCGTCACCACCCGTAATGGTTGTTCTCTTCATATCGTCACCACTCATTAGAATCGTTCTCCTCATATTTGTATACATTGTCAAATGGTAAAAAATTATACCTGGTAGACACAGCCGATGAATTTCAATCTTTTCATTTGAAAGATTATACCATCTTCATACAACGTCATCATATAGCTCCGATTAAATATTTTTCCGTTATATATGTACAACAACGTTCATCGTTCATGGTCCTGAATTTGTATAATAACCATTACGTCACATTATAGCCATGAAGTCTGTACGATCTCATTCACTCGACTGTACTGAGCTGGTCTGTTCTGATCTCCTCTGATCGACTCTTCTCTGAACTATTCTTTTTAACTGATATGTATTTGTTCTCAAACTGCTCTAGCTTTGAACTATTCTCTAACCTGATCTGATCTGAACACTGCGCTATTTTGTTCTCATTTGTTCTATTTGGCTCTGTTCTGTCTAACTGAAATGAACTGATTCGCTTATCTGTTCTCATCTTATCTGTTCTGCTCTTGCTCTACGTCGTTTTTGTTCTATGTTACTGTGTTCTATGCTTTGCGCTGCTCTGTTCTGCTCTGATCTGATACTTTCCGAGCTGATATGTTGTATTGATATGAAACCCAAAACTGAGTTGACTTTACTAATTACTCATCATATTCGAGTAACTTTACTCAGCTTATACATGATATGATGCTCTGGTCTAATCTGATCGATTTAGCTCCGAGCTGATTTTTGTCTTCACCAAAACTTAGAATATAAAAGTTTTATTTTTGGCAATTTTAATCCGATTTTCAATGGAAAAATGCCTGCTTTAAGAGTTTGATGGTTGGACTTGGACATCAAAGTTTGTCTATGTGGTATAAAAATTGAGAATCATTCAACTTTAGATTTGAGAAAATGTCAGATTTACAAAGAGCATTCCTTTTGAATGATACTTGTAAAATATCTCTAATTTTTGACAAATAGAAAATCCAGAGACAAACATGAAACCTAGCGAGTAGAGTTTTTCTTAAACATAAATGTCATGATTAAGACTGGAATTGGACTATATATGAAATAAAAAGTGCAAGTGGACAAATATTATATTTTTCTTTTTTCGAATACTTGATTCGGTACATTATCAAATCTTAAATTGCATTTTGTTTTCAAAATTATTTTAGATTATGCATTGATATATGGTCCACGCAAACGTTGTACCTTTCGATATCACCGTTGATTGTAACAAGCAATTTATATAAAATCAACGTTAATCCTCAATAATTAATACTAAAGTCCACTTAGAATATGTGCCTATGGCTTATTTATGCTTACAAACTGAAGTTCGCACTTTTTCTTTCTAAATGAGCTTTGATAAAATAATTCAATTTGACATTTGACAAACATTATATAATAGATATCTGTCTAATCTTAATTGATGTGGAATCTATCTAGTCAGTTATAGAGAATCCAATGGTTAGAATTGAGTTTGAAATTTACTTAAACTTTTTTAATCAAAATATGAAAGCACTCCTCTATAGTTTTGTTTTTCTTTTTCTTTTTTTTTTTTTTGGGTGGAGTGGGTGTACGCACTCATGTACCTTGTCCCCCTTCGATTATTTTCTAGAACAATGAGATAGTAAAAAATAAAATAAAAACCCTACATCAATTTAATCCAATTCACTACACCTTTCAAATTAAATCTTAATTGTGTTTATGTTTAATATCATATGTGACCTATTACTAAAATTAGATTCATGGGAACTAGTATATATACATGAAAAAGATATTTGTTGGGACGCATAACTGCTCGAGGTAGAGTAATCAAATATGACGCTTGAATGATCATACAATTTAAAATATTATAGCTGAACTGTTATCACCAACTAAATGCGATTAAATGAGATATAACTCAACTATTTACGAGTTTGAGGTGGCAAAGAAATTTTGAGCACAACATATGAGCACAACATAAATAAAACAATTATAATTAGTATATATTTAATTTAAATTTCTTTTTGACATTAATCCTTTTTAGAAGAATATAATATAAAAGTTATGTTAAATTACTGTATTTAAATTATATATTTTGATAATTAATATTTAAATAAACTTTTCACGCCCCAATTCATTTTTCTAATTATATCCATCCGTGAAGCAATAGAAATCATGGAAGCAATCATTTCAAATCCTTAGAATGAATTCGCAATATTCAAAATTCATAGTAATTAGGAACATGCTTAGCTTAATTTAGGTTAATTAGTTTTCTACTGCCAAGGGCTCATACAATCAAAACCAAATCGAGTATGACTTGTGTTTTATAGTTTGTTCGAGCTTGAAAATTTTTCGAGCTCAGAGCTCGCAAAAAGGGATTATACTGGGCTCGAGATGAGAATTAGAGCTTGAACCCACTTATCTTTGGTGGGCCCAACTCAATTAATCATCAAAGTGGCTTTAAGAAGCAAATACTCTTGAGTGCAAATCGAGATGCGAGCATTAATATTATATTATCATATTTAATTTATATTTATTTATTTTTTAATTAAATTTGATTCTAAAATATGGGAAAGAAAATTTGGGGAAAGAGAAAGAAGTGTAATAAATATATATTTCGTGGGAGATGCACGAGCTTGTTTATCTCGGTTACGTTGGAGTATGGGTCCTTTGTCTGAGACGTATGAACTCATGATTTGATTTGAGGCCACCAGTACCGAACCAGTTTATCTCGGTTACGTTGGAGTATGGGTCCTTTGTCTGAGACGTATGAACTCATGATTTGATTTGAGGCCACCAGTACCGAACCAGTTCTTGGATTTTTGCGCGACATGGGAGGATAATAATTTTGAAATATTATTAAAAAAATCGAAAGTTTTGTTCCTTGAATCAGATTTTTATGCCCCCTGATGTTACCCCGGGACCCGAGGATCATACACGCCCCGTTTCCCGAGCTGTGCGCCTGGAATCGGGAGATCCCGAGGACATGTGCTCAGTTCGGGAACATTGCTCGAATACCATGCCCTGTCTACCAGAATCCTGCCCAGGTACGTCTTTTCTTATTTGAAGAATTCTGGGTCGATACACCTTTCCTTATTTAGCGAGAGGATCCCGAAAATCGCGGAGAATATTCGCTGAGATATTCTCCTTTCCACCGCCTAGCCCCTCTATGAATATCATGTATGTTCCTTCATCCCGCACACTCATTCTTGCACTCACTTGCTCTCACAGCACATATTTGCTCTCTTTTCTCTCATGCGCACTGCCTGACTTAAGTATCGGAAGGGCTTCGTCGGACACACTTCCGACGTCCCCTGACCTGTGATTTGTGGTTGCAGACATCCAAAAGAGCATCTTCCGTCTACCAGTGCCCGACGCTCCCGAGCTCCCGACGTGGTGGTGTTAGCTCGTCGGTTGAGATAATTTGGCTACATCAATTGGTGTCGTCTGTGGGAAACGGTAGAAGAAAGAAGAAAGATGCCACCAAAGATGACCAGAGCTTAGGGTATTGGAGAGACCAGCCACACGGAGAGTATGTCTCAGGGGTCGGAGAACCCGGCCTCACTGTCACTCAGATAGCCCAGCTGGTAGCAACCACTGTGGAACAAATATTGGCAAACCGACCTCAATCGCACCCGCCGCCTGATCAACAAACTGATGAGATCAGGAAACTACAGGAGGAGATCGCCCTCTTGAGGGAAGAAAGGAACACAGGCCCAACTCCGTCGCCAGCTCGGGAAGTACCCTTCTCACCCGAGGTATTGGCTGCCGCGCTACCCCAACACTTCAATTTCCGAACGTAGGAGAGAATGACGAGATGAGAGATCCCGAGGAGCACTTATCACGGTTTGAGAACGCCGCACTCCTTCACCAGTATGCAGAACCCATCAAGTGCAGAGTCTTCTTGAGCACCCTGGTTCGGTCAGCGCAGCAATTGTTTAACCTCTTGCCTACTGGGAGTATCAAGAGTTTCCAGGATTTTAGCCAGGCATTCCTCCATCAATTCGCCAGTAGCAAAAAACAGCCTATGACAACGCTGAACTTATTCACAGTAAAGCAGAAGTAGCAGGAGAGTCTTCGAGAGTACATCAGGCGTTTCAACAGAACCGTTATTGAGGTACCGTCCGCTACGCCCGATCTGACAATTGGGCCTTCACCCAAGGGCTGCGAGGGGACGATTTATTCAGATCTCTGGTGAAGAATCCCCCGAAAACGTTTGACGAGCTCCTCACGAAGGCGGAGAAATATGTCAACGTCGAGGAGATACAGTCCTCGGGAGAAGTGAACAAAGAGCACCACCTTGGCCAAGCAGTGAAAATCGGGCAGAGAAAGCTTCGACGAGGCCACCGAGGCTGGAACCCCCTTTGCCGCTGGGATAGTTTGCAGATCGGACGCCGTTGAAAGTAAGCAAGGCTCGGGCCTTAGAAATCTGTGATGAGAGGAAGCTAGTGCAACGACCTCGGGGGAGTGATGGGCCGCCTAGGAATCAAATGTCAGACAAGTTTTGTGACTTCCACAAAGATTACGGCCACACCACTATAGAGTGTTGGCTCTTAGACCAGAAATTGGAGCGCATCATCCAAAGTAATCCCGGGGTGCGAGCAGCACTAGTTGGAGATGGGTCGCATCGCTGGGAGAAGAGGCCTCGGAGAGAAGATAGCGGGCGGCACAATAACAGGACCCCTGGTCGGGATAGAACACCTTGGAATCAGGACCAGAACCCTCCTCGGGAAGAGCAGCAATCACCTCAGCCTTGGGGATTTATCCAAATGATATCGGGAGGATCTACCGACGGGGACTCTCATCGGGCAAGGGAAGCACGGTATCGTCGGATGGAAAACATGGAGATTGATACGGGACGCTCGGGACCTACTATCTCATTTGGTCCCGAGGACTTATCGGTGGATGCTGAAGCACACCATGATGCTTCGGTTATACGGGTAATGATCCCCAACTACGAAGTGGCCCGCATCTTCGTGGATTCCGGAAGCTCGGTCAACGTCTTCTTCAAGGAGGCCGTAGAGCAGATGGACCTCGGGGGCTATCGCATGGAGTCGGTGCTAACACCGTTGTTCGGATTCGCAGGTCACTCTCTGCAACCAGTGGGAGTTGTTCAATTGCATCTTTCACTTGGGACATGAAGTCTAAGGAAAACTAAGGTCGTCGAGTTCACTGTGGTAGACGCGCCCTCTTCATACAATGTTATTTGGGAAGGCCAGCCATGGCCGCCTTCATGGCTGTGGCCTCGACTCTGCACCAGAAGATTAAGTTCCCGGTGGGAGACGCGGTGGACGAAGTACTGGGAGATCGAAAGATGGAAAGGAAGTGTTACATAGAAGAATTATGGATTGAACAGAAGGTGGCTAGAGCTCGGACGTAGGGCTATCCGGAGGTTTAGGATGATACGAGCGTCGGGAGCTCGGTCGAAGGCACGCCACCACCCGAGCATGGATTGAGGTACCCTTCACGAGCTAGTCGTCTGCAGTAGTACTCATAACGTAGGCTTTATTTCCTCTCAATATGTCTAGAGTTTCTTATTGCCTGCTAGTTTTATCTAAGTTTTGTTCGCAAGTCCTATTTCATTATCCTCTGTAAACATCATTTTATGGAATAAAAGTTATTTTTCTCGACTCATGGTTTCTACTATCAGACTCCTCGGGTGGAAACCCCACCTGAGCACATAAGCCCGATCAGCTCGGCACTTAAGCCCAGTTCCACACTGGCACCTCCTCGCGTAGCTCTTCTACGAGAGCACTTAAGCCCAGTTCCGCACAGGAACCTCCTCGGGTGGTAACCCCACCTGAGCACATAAGCCTGACCAGCTCGATACTTAAGCCAAGTTCCGCACTGTCACCTCCTCGCGTAGCTCTTCTACGTGAGCACTTAAGTCCAGTTACGCACTGACACCTCCTCGGGTGGCAATCCCGCCTGAGCATATAAACCCGATCAGCTCGGCACTTAAGACCAATTCCACACTGGCACCTCCTCACGTAGCTCTTCTACGTGAGCACTTAAGGCCAGTTCCGCACTGGGACCTCCTTGGGTGGCAATCCCGCCTGAGCATATAAGCCCGAACAACTCGACACTTAAGCTCAGTTCCGCACTGGCCCCTCCTCACATAGCTCTTATACGTGAGCACTTAAGCCCAGTTCCGCACTGGCACCTTCTCGGGTGGATCTTCTACGTGAGTACATAAACCCAACCATCGTTGGCACAAACCAGCTCGGCGCATAAGCCTAAATATTGTTAACAAGAAGTCCTACTACACTTGAGAAAATATTGTTGTGGGGTTCGAAGCTACCTCGAGAAAGTCCATTCGGCTTTTGTTTAAAGATGTGTTAACGTAACTACAAGTTGTTCGAGATAGTTCATACACAATAATGCTCGAAGTAAAATAGACAGCATCAAAAGAGAAGTGACTGATTCTATTAAACTCAAAATAAGTACAGAATGATCAAAGTACAAGGACATCAAGACGGAGGGGCTTCCTCGGAACCCGAGCTGTTCTCCTCGGACTCCTCGGGCATGTCCGCCAAGGCTTGTTCGACATCAAGGAAAGAGGCCGGATGCTCTTTCTCAGAATAGCCATTGGCCCTGAACTGCGCCAGGCATCCATTGAAGCCATGTTCAAAGAATATAGAGGCTCTGCCTGAACATAGGCTGTCAAATTCCTTGGACTGTAGAAACTCCTCCTTCACGAGCTTCCACGAGTTTGCTGCCTCCTCTTGTAGCTTCTTCACCTCGGTCTGGATGGCCTTGTTCTCCGTTCAAAGAATATAGAGGCTCTGCCTGAACATAGGCTGTCAAATTCCTTGGACTGTAGAAACTCCTCCTTCACGAGCTTCCACGAGTTTGCTGCCTCCTCTTGTAGCTTCTTCACCTCGGTCTGGATGGCCTTGTTCTCCTCCTCCGAATGCTGGACTTTGACCCCCAGAGATTGAGCCAGCGCATTGGATGATTGGGCATCAGCTCGGGCGACCTCCAGCTCGAGTCACAGCGACTCTTTTCCCTGTCCTCTTGAGCCCGCATCTCCTCGAGCTACTTTAGCAGGTCGTTATGACGGCCAAGCACCCCATCCATAGAGAGCTTGGTCCTAACGACCTCCTCCAGAGCTTGGGAGAGGTGATTCGTTTCCTCTCCGGTCCATACCAAGGCTTGCACAGACATAATAAGTTAATAGGGGAGGACGAAACTACTAATAGGCGAAAGCCCGAGGTGGTTCACACCTGCATAAAGTGAAGGCTTGCGGCCTCGAGGATGGCAAGGTTGCGCACGCTCTTCACCAAGTCGAAATCTGGTTGGGAACCAGGCGACGGATGAAGTCCAAGGAAGCGGAGCCCAAGGGCTTGGCCACGAAGGAGATGGCAGAAGTATCTAGAAGTACATAGGGAGCTTCGATTGAATGTTGCTCGGGAACTGCTTGCGCCGTATCGACTGGCTCGTTAACTGGCTCCTCGGGGATGGATACCCGAGCAAAATCCATGGCCCCCTCTTCATGGCGACGCCTCTTACGCCTCTCCCTTCCCTCTGAAGGGGTTTTTCTCTTCTCCTTGCTCGGGGCGCGAGAGCTATAGGCTTCCTCGGGGTTTGCCCTCCTTTCCTTCAGGGCCTTCATCTCAGCCTTTGTCATCCTATCGCCTGCAAAGATAAAACGTAAGTTAACAGGTCAGATCTCAAATAGTAAAGGCAGCGCAAAAAAGACGATGGAGATACCTAAATCCCCGACCAGATGAAAATTTTTCCCACTAAATCTAAAATGACACAGGAGATCCTCCTCAATCATCTTCTGTGCATCAAAACACTTCCCGCTCACAATATGTAAGAATTGGCTCAGGTCAGGTTTCCGTTCGGGAGTCGGGGGAGGCAAGATATGGGCGTCATCCCGCCACGACAGGTCGCAACCCCAGGGGTTCTCCCGGCTCGAGATACGCTTAATAAAAAAATATCTAATCATCCACCCTTTATGAGAGCTCGGGTTACCACATATAAACCTGAGCTCTTTCTTGGTAGAAATATAAAAATTCCCAGGACCCAACTTCTTAACCTGTAGCAGCCACATCAAGGTATAGGTCGAGATGGGGACCCTATAAAACTTCAGCAAAATCCCTAAGGAAGCAGGGAGCTAAAAGAGTTCGGGGTGAGTTGGCTCGGGCTAACCCCGATGTGGTCGTAGAAGCTCGTGATGAATTTAGGAATTGGGAACCTAAGACCCCGATCTATTTGATTTATGTAGAAGGTATGGAAACCGGCAGGGGGACGATGATCTCGGGCATGGACATGGCGGACTACCACCTCATATAGCTCAGATATCCCTGCCTTCTCCTTAATGGAAGAGATATCCGACTCCCTAAGGGTGGAAGCCTTAATTTCATACCAGGTACATCCTTGGGCAGCTAACCGTGCCTCGTCCTGGTCAATCATAAGTATCCTAGCCCTATGGTCTATTGGGCTCGGGATCTCGCTTTCCCTATGACTAGCCTCGGTAGGTGAGGAACTATATATGGATTCTGCTACTCTCCAAACAAAGTTACTATCGGAGGAAGACATCTCTACCAAAGGCTAATGAATGATAATGACTTACGGAAGGTCGAGAGGCAGTAAAAATAGCTCGGGAGTAGGTTGAAGATTGGGCAGAGTTTCGACGCTAAAAAACAGCAAAGGTAAAAATGAATGGAAAACACTGCCTATTTATAGGAACCCCAGAGAACTTAAACCATCAGATCTCCATCTAAGTGAACGGCTCAGATTACCTCGGGAACTCTAATCGACGTCTCGAAACCCGAGCTAGAGATCATATTGACCGTCCGATCAAAATTAATCAAGGGCTGAGAATAACTTCACGCGGATCGTGGTTTTCCTCAGGAAACACATGTTAGAGTAGATGCCCAACTAGCCAACTTGTGGCGTGTGGGTTTATAGACTCTTGTATATGACAATCTTTATATATGATATTCACATTTATCCATATGGCATTCTTTACTTTCATTGTGTGTATGATGATTTACAATCCCCCCCCGCCCTCCCTCCAAGCCCCCCGCCCCCGCCGCCGTGCGTCGCTCGCCGCCGCCGCTCGGCGGACTTGTTCTGGCTAGTTTTCGAGGAGAATTCGTTTGTGATAAAATCCTTCAGCCTTCTAGTGCAGGCTGATTGGAGGGAGATCGATTCCGGTCGTGGACCTGATTGACGGATCTACCGCCACCTACCGTGAAGAGCCGGCGTTCTTGTAATTCCGGTTGGATCCAGGCACAAGTGCCAGCAAGGTATTCCTTTAAAACATCCTATGAATGTCATAGAATTGTTTTGTATTATCGTATTGATCGTCTCCCGGCACATGTAATTTTTGTTCTTCCGCTGCCTCGCCGGGGGGCGTGATCCGGATCCCAACAGTGGTATCAGAGCCATGGTTTTCGGATCTGATCAATACATATTGCCGTAATTGTATCTAATCCTTAATTTTCAGAATTGAATACCAACGAAAATGGCGTTGCGAACCAGCCACGGCGCCGCCGCACACAGCGGCGCGCCACCCACCCGCCGCAATGCGCGCGCGCTTCGCCCTTGCGCTTGTCGCGCTAGGCGGCCGACCGCGAGCTGCTGCCCCGCGCACGGCTGCGCAACAATAGGCGGGAGGTGAACGGCCGTGGCTTGCTGGATGTGCAGCATCATCGCGCGACGTCGAGCACCGCTTAGCGCGAAGGTCGCGCACGTCGCCTGGCCGCCGTTGCGCGATGGTCGAAGCAACAGTGCGCGACGTCGCGCCTGTCGTGCGTCGCGTTTGCGCTGTGGTGGCCGGTCATAGCACTCGATGATGCGCGCCATGGATGAAGCGAAGCTTGCTGGTCGACGCTTGCGGCGCGATGGGCGAGCTGTTGCGCGCGGCCGTGCGTCGCGCTTGGCGCGGGTCGCGCGCTGCCGCCGCGAATTTTTTTTTGGTGGCGGCCGCCGGCCGGCCGCCGCTCCGGCGAGTC